>PPHD01016497.1:0-15534 GCA_002909625.1 Bambusicola thoracicus
TTTTGGCACAGTTGGCGAATGTACAAAGGCATTGGATGAGAATCAAGGCAGAATTAAATTTAAGCTCAAGAAACTTTGTTCTAGGTTTTGATTCTCAAAGCTGCTAATCCTAAATTATCATGAGAAAACATGTAAAAAGAGACATAAAGACATCAGAGTAGCTGAGCTTTCAAATGGAAAGTCAAGTCAGACCTGCTGTCTGCACCCTCTTCGCTTGCTAGAGATGGAGCATTATAATTGAATTATGATCAAGAATAATTCTGTTTACCTAAACCTGCAATTTCTTTCCATTTACAGAAGTCTTAAGAAAGCAATTTCTGTGAGCCATTGCAAGAAAACAAACAGACAATAGAATAAATCATCTACAAAACCCCCACACAAATCAATTCTTGGGGCAACCTATATTATTTCTGAATGCTTTCTCACATCTGGTTGTTGTAAATAGTATTTTACGTAAGATGAATAACAAAAACTATAAGCATCCTACCAAACTTGAATTCTGATGGCAAAGTAGGACAGCAGAAGCCCATGGCTTGCTGATGGAATTGAGCCAAGCAAGCAGCAAGGAGAAAAGTGCAAATAAAGGCAAAGGGGAGCAAAAGCATGAAAAGATGAGGGAACAAGTTTATTTTAACCTTTCATGTTGACATCTCCAGTAATTGCCTGGGATGAGCTTCCATTAGCTTGTCTTAAAAGAATAGCTGAAGGTCATGCAATTTGGCCAGGCAAGATTAGCCATCTTTACTGGCTAAAAAAAGACCCCAGCAATATTTGGTCAACGTTACAACATGCACTTAAATGTGAGGTATTCCAAATAAATGTTTTGAAACAGCTACAAGACACGGAGTGCAAATTGATCGGGAAAACTTTCCAAAGGTTGTTCCACTCTTACAGGAATGAAAAGAGCACTGAGTTCTCCAATTTGCTGAATGCAGTCTTCTGCGTGCATCATTTAAGCAACATTTCTTGCTCATCTGTCACTGCTTCTAATGTAAATTTAAAAGGCATCCCAGACAGCGAGGATTAAGTTTATTTTTAAGGAAAATAAAAAATAAAAATACCTTTTAAATTACTCATCCCATATTCTGTATGTATGCGTGCATTGTCATGAACAGACAGCAGCACTAAATATTACTTTTCTTCCTCATTAGCATCTCTGTATGTAATTATTATTGTTTGCATTGCAGCAGACAACAAATGTCATCCCAGGGCTAAAAATAAGCAGGTTACCAGTAGGTCTCCTGAAAGTTCAAATGTTTTATTAAATGGTTTTATGTTAGGTATGTAACCGTGCTGGTGATAATATAGTGTAATGGTAATATAATAGAAGCTACAAATAACTTTTTACGACTGTTTTGTTCTCTATACTACTAGTCTAAATGGTTTCCCTTACAAACCAAGCAGAAGGTATTTTATAACGGTGTCTTAAAACCTCCTAATTAGCAGCAGTTTTAAGATACACACTTCTTGGCAATCTTTTGGGGATCGATCGAATATGACTATAGCAGACTTTAAATCTTCTGCCTGGAAAGATTATCCTAATTCTTTCTCTAATTCCCCTGTCCCAAGAGACCATGACTGGAGATCCCTTGACTAAGCATTGTCAGGCTGGCTTCCCAGGCATGTAGGTCAGGCACTGCAGAGCCACCATTTCCTATGTCATTCATGCACTGGTTACACGGGATTGAACAAACCAGTTTTCTTATCACCCCCCAGAACTGTTAAACCTCAGCTTTTAACCAGAAACACTCAAAAACAAATGAACAAATCTGCTCAACATGTGGTAGTCCAGATCATGCGCAACACGTATGTTTTTTTCCATGCAGAAGAAAATCTCCACGTATGTTCACATTCCATGGAGTGATTCAATTATTTGATTTATCATACCTCCTCAAAATACATCCTTAAGACAATTGTATGCATTTACAAAGACGGCAAAGCTGTAGATGGAACTCATTTTAAGATGGCATTTTAGACCCTGTTTTCTAAGGCACTGTTTTGCCACAATTTAGTACTTGTGTGTACCAGCTATGGGGAAGTGTCATATTTGATGTCCTTGGTGTGTTTTTTCCTCCTTTCTGTGCTGATTGGTATAATTTATATGAATGCTTTAGAACCCCCCACTGTGTGTAGTCTACTTGGAATGCACATATAATTACCAGCCCATCTTCCAGCTTTGTTTAGCTATGTGGAAGTATTTTAAAATCTATTTTAGTTCTGCCAGTGGATGTACACCCACACACATACACACACATTTCGGGTGCATGGCGACTTAGGCTTTGTAACGTACTGTGCCTCCCTGATAAGGCTTTCTCAAGAAGTGAACAAAATGTCTTAAAGATAACAGTATTCTAAGGCACAATGTACAGAAGGAAAAGTTGTTTTTTTTTGTTCCTGCTAGGCTAGCAGTATGTCTCAAAGGAAACAAGCTGATTTGAATGGGGTTTGGATTTCTGTCGCTGAGGTTTTTCTTTAGTTTCTGAAATGATGTTTTTAAGCTGGCAGCTCCACGTTCCCATTCTGATGTGCAGGTGGGCCCTCTTAACAAAAAGGACAAATGCTCTTTTGGTTTAAGATTTTAGATTAGAAGCAGGTTAAGGTTCAGAAAACTTCATGGTCCCTTACATCTTTTGGGGTGCAGAGATGAAGGAATAGCTATAAATACATCACATTGTTCTGTCAATCTTTCTTCTAAAGCAGACACTGAAATACCAATGAAATACTACAGGCTTTGTTTTTAAGAAGACCTCAAAGCCTTGCATTGGCTTCGGTAGGTTTGATGTTGGTTTTATCAATAGAGTTGAGTATCCTGTATGCTACAAACTGCTGCTGCTGAAACACAGGGTCTGATTTTAAAAACAGCATTCACAACAGATAAACAGCCAAATCTCTTCAGCCTCCACCTACTTAAAAGGCTTAGAAAGAAGGAATGGTGTCCTTCAGACTCTACTTGCAGCACAAGTTTGTTGAGGATCGATATACAAATGTTAGAGCTCCAGTTCTGTGTTTCAGGGCTACTCATTTTTTCAGCTGATAGTACATCAGCCCTTAATCCCCCCAAGTGGCTTTCATTGTTACACAAACTGCCAAATGTGCATTTGTTTTGAAGAGTTTGTTTGTGCGTGGATCTTGCAAGAGCTTGAGAATCGAAGCCTAGGCACTGGTCTCTGGGTACTGTGAGTTCCGCCATTTGTTATTCCACTATGGGGACTACTAAGAAAACGGATTTCATTTGTAGTGCAGCGTATGGCTTCCATAAAGACCCCATGCTCCAAGGAGCGATTGCTGCAGCCAGCACATCTGCATTACCCACAGGGGCTCTCTGGGAGTGAGCATCCAAACCTCTGACCCGCTTGAGTAGTCTCCCTCCCTCCCTTTATTACCCCTTCCTTTAAAAAGTAGCAGCATCTGTCCTTCCAGCATGGCTGGGAAGTGTGCACCTGAGTAGAAACATGAGACAGATGAATGGCCGCGTCTCAGTTCTTCTGCATGAGGATTCAGAACAAATGTTAGCCATCAAGACCTATCAAATTGCTGTGGACACTCCCTGGAGCCTGCGTGCTCTAAAACCACGTGTAATCTGTTTGTCAGTTTGTGGAATTCGTCACCTGCTTTCCATATGTTTCCTTTCCAAATTCACCACGATGTCAGGAAATTGGATGGTGCTTCCCAGCACAAAGGGCCAAGGTCCCCTGGGTGGCAATGGCACAAGTGCATTTGGTGTAATAAGGAGAAGGGAATCAAAACAGACATCTGTTTGCTGATCGGATATATCAGGCTGTGTTACCTGATTTCAGATTACCTTATAGCTTAGAGAGTGTATGACGATATTTATGACTTTGATAACGTTCTCAAGTGACAGCCTGACATAGCTGCAAGCTGCAGGAGGGGCTTGAAGGGCTCCTTGGGTAACCCAGAGCTCCCTGTAAGAGACCCCTTTCCTCTGTGAGCACCATACAGGGTGGCCACAACTGGGTGTTGTGTTCCTTCTCTTTGATCGGGGAGCAGTCAGCGCTGCTTTAAATCCTCATCAGAATTCAAAGCGCCATAACACTGCCAGCGCTGTTTTAGGATTAGAATTTGTTAATTAATTTAATCCTTTCCCCTTCCTCATCCTCTCGGATGCGGCACACACAGATGGCAAATCCTTAAGACTTCAGTCAGGAGGAAAGGGTTAAAATCCCAAGGCCTGGATTAGATGGTATTGCAGAAAGTGAACAAACAGTTCTCGGCGTCTCTCTTATGGTTTGCCAACTTCTTGGGAACAAATTGCTGGAATGCAAAGCAGGGACAGTCCCTGGCCATTAGCAGCATTTAGTTACAGCAGGTAAGATTTGGGGGCTGTGTTTTCTGAGTGTCACTGCAATAACTTACTTGTTTGTTACAACTGTTTTCTGAAATCACAGGATTGTTCCCTAATGTGTTGGTGAATAATGTGTTTATTATTCTTGTCTGCAGTAAAGGGCATCTCAGTGCCTGGAAAATCACTCATGTAATAAAACCACTGCCATTTTATCATTTTAATAGAATAACAATTTTGTATAATGTTGCAAATATTACTCTCCAATATACGACGGTGGCAGTAACAACAGAAGACAGGCACTTTTATGGCGCAAAATTATTACCTTGTTTAGATTATCAGATAAAATTTTTACCGTCACATTAAAATGAAAGCAAAATGAAGACCAATAAAACAAACCTGGCCTTGTCCAAGGCTGCCCACCAGCCGCAGGCTTGGCATAGCTCCAAGGGAGCCGCATGGCCGCGTCACCAGCCTGGCTTGCACAGACGCGGCTGGCTGCCCAAGGTGCCGAAGCCAAGCAAGGATAACTTCCCTTTCTCGAAATATTTTTGAGGTATAGCAGTAAAAGGGAGGAACGCGGAGGAAGCCTCGAGCTCTCTCCTGTTGGGTCTTTGGGAATCAGGATGAAAAATGAGGAGGATTGGGTCTTTTGAACGTTTCTTTCTATTTAACGCTCAACGCCTTTGGAGGAACAGTTCAGTTCTCACTGATTTGAATCAATACCGAAGCAAACTGGACTATGCCAGGAGCAACCTGAGTGCAGGAGAATGTCGGAGAACAAACTGGCTGTGATGCCGCCCTGACTCCTGCAGCACTGGGGCTTTGGTTGCCTGGCCTGGCTCTGCCAGGAGCACCTGCAGGATTCCAGGAGCTGCTGCTGCTTGGTCACCTGTCTCTGCCACCGTGCAGGGGAGGCGAGCAGTTCACCATGCACACAAGCACTGATGCTGCAGCCTGCTTATTTAAAATCAAATTTATGACTGCTTCCTGCAGGTCAGTGCAAATTAAATTGTTTCTTGTGGCCTGAGAGATATAAAACACCATTTTTAGCATCCTTATTCTCTTACTGCATGTTCTCTTCTCTTTTATCATTTGCATCCCATCTGATGTCTGCTTTTCATACCTCCTATTAGATTTGTCTGATGCTCATTAATGTCCTTCCTACTGGCTCAGGGGTTTTACAGTACAGTCTGCAGATACAGCGACATCCTTCTCCTTTATCATGCTGCTGTGAGGGATTGCTTTCCCAACT
The DNA here is from genome assembly GCA_002909625.1 of Bambusicola thoracicus. NCBI lineage: Eukaryota > Metazoa > Chordata > Aves > Galliformes > Phasianidae > Bambusicola > Bambusicola thoracicus. Next base: position 5,556 of record PPHD01016497.1, read on the forward strand.
CTTCTGCCTTATTTTTTCCTGCCACGGTATCACACAAATGTATGGTCCGGTTAAGAGTTAGATCTGCATTATGGCTTTGCTCCGTAAGCTTGATGTTGTAGCAGCCTTACAAATGGTGTCAGATATACTCTCAGCAAGAGCTATAGCGGTGGTCCGTAGCATGTTGTTTTGGAGAGATGTTCACAAACCCACCATTAGCTCAGTCATGTTGCTGAATATTTGGAAAACAGAGGAATAATTCTAGTGTGACATGATTTCTCCCTGTTTCTCAAACAAGCCTGCTGTATTCTGTCTGAACCTATCTGCTGGTTGAACCAACTGTTATGGAGGAGCAGTATCTATCCTTACAGAGATTATAGGAATGGGCAGCCAGATAAAGGACGCTTTCCTAGAGCAAGAGATCAAAGCTTTGACAGTACCCTCAGTTTGAGGACCCCACCGTTTCTTGCCCTTGAGGAATACCACGCAGTGCTCAGTTCTCAGAAGGCGAAACCCTTTTTGTTTGAAAATCTCAAATAGGTTTGAAATCTACAAAACCCCGTTTGTTCCTTTGGGCTGAGATTCTTTCCCCCAGTGCTCAGAATATCACAGTCAAATTATCAGTCCCTGATGGAAATGGCGTATGTGTTCACAATCTGCATCAGTGATAGAACAGCGAATTCCTAAACTGGAGCTTCATTAATAGTTCTCAGAAGGGCAGGGCAGGTGAGTATTGGTTGCTGAAAGGCACTGAGAATTCAGGTTAAACACTTCCAAGTAGAATGTGATATTCCCTGCTAACTATGTTTGGCATGTCTCCCAGCATGTCCCAATCAATGCAGAATAAGATCTACCAAGCATTGCTGAGAACTGCATAGATAATGTACATGCAGATATACTCTAAATAAATCACTGCACCCAGCGCTAAAACAGCGGGACAGTTCATTTACAGAAAGAAATTGGCAGTGACCTGGTGTACAGTTCCCAGCTTTGCCAGCGCTGTTTCCTCCAAGGGAGGCTGCAAAAGGTGCAATACCTCAGTAGCTCTGGGACAAAGTCAGGGAGTGCAGCCCCAGATCTATCAGGCTCATTTGCCTGCTCAGTGCTTGCTCCACCAGCAGCACACGTGGCACAGCCGCAGGTATGTCAGCAGGATGGCACCAGGAGGAGGCGGCTGAGGGCAGCCTGGAGGTCTGCGAGCACAGGGCAGTGCCTTTCCAAGCTGCCCAGGAGCAGTACAGCTTCATTAGTATGGCACTGTGCCCTGGCTAATAAACCCAAATTCTCAGCAGGACCAATTAGTGAGGGCAGGCTGAGATCCACAGCTTCCCGTTCTGGCGCTGGCTCCCGTGCCCTGTAGGCATTGCATCAAGTGCTCCATGCGGAGCAGCCAAGCTCCGCAGTGCACACCTGACCCCTGATGTTTCTATGACCAAGGCCTTCCCTTAAGGCTGGTTCCCTTTCTCCCGCTGCATTCGTCCTGCCAAGCGATCCCAGGAGGGCATGGAGAAGCATTTACATCGCTCCTCTGGCCCCAAAGGCAATTCCTCATCCTCGAGTGCCCCTCCTGGCAGAGGTACGACACAACCTGTCTATGGTAGTGTAAGTGCAACAATGCAGCCTCTTATTCGTAACCTCCTTTTTATGGCTTTGCTCTGCTAATTCCTTAAATTAGGTATTTGTCGCATGAAAGGTTTTGTTCCGACTTCCATCTGCATTTGTCACATTCCTGGGGCAGAGGGCAAAATTCAGAACCAGCGTTCAGCAGCGCAGATCCCTTGATGTCAGCAGAAATTTGCCTGCTTACATCCGTCCTGAATTTAGCCCACAGTGTTTCTTTTGTAGCATCAGAAAGCTTTGTGTGCTTCTGAACTGAACGTCCACGCTGCAAGATCAGAGCGTGGCTGGGACAATTGGCATGTGGGTAATTGGTACATTTCTGCAAGAGAAAATGGTTCACGATCCTTGGAAAGGAAAATAAAATAAAGTAATGTTATTCCCTACTGTCATATTAAGTGAATTGATAGTGTTTGAAAAGGCAGGTATTAAATCTGGAAGCAGCGTGAGTGTTATGAAGTAGCTAGCAGTTTTATCCCAGCAATTTAAAATTCCTATCATTCAGCTCTCACTGAATTGAAAGTCACACATTTATTTTAGATTGTAGCCATGAATTTCTTGGGAATTACCAGACATGAAAGCATGGAAGAGTCACTTGATATGAACTGACATGACAATATCAAAGAAAACATCTTGATACACTTAATCTAGTTGCAAGTGACTATATAAAAGTTCTTTCATCCAACCATAAAATTCATTAGTAGCATTTTAATATTAGGAAAGCCACTACATTAGATAAAAACTTGGGCATCCTGTAGGGCAATAATCTAAAGCATCCCCTGGGATCTGATTTCAGACTCCAGTTGGTTAGGTCTCTTGCTACCCTTGTATGCCTAGCAGATAATTTGCTGATGAGCATGAACTATCTGGCTCTTTATTTTCTTGCTGTGTTATTAATGTGAAAAACATTACATAAACATTTGGCACGTCAGGATAAGAAGTTGTTACTGAGGGAGCCTGGGCCTAGAATAGTATGTCTATTAGAAGGCAGGACTGAAGATTTTTACCTTCATATTATATCTGTCCTGTGCTTAATGGTCCCAGCTTTCACGATCACTAAACGTTCACTGGCTGATCTGTGCTTTGAGTTCTTTCAAAACAGAGATGTGGAAGATGAATCAAACAAGCAAGCAGCCCAGCTGCATTTGGCACAATCTGCCACCACCGCCGCCTGATGGAGCTGACCAGATGTTGAGGGGCATGGGAGCTGTCTGGTTTTCTTGTGCCTGTGCCGGTGCCCGGACGCAGTGTCAGAGCACTGAGATGCTCTGGCTCTCGCTGCCGGGGAGCTGTCTCCTCCCATTAATCCACCAGATGATTTGGAAACCGTGACCCTTTTCCCATGCGTGTGACATCCACACCATCAAACACATGGGCTGTCGAGGCCAGCTGTTGCCCTGAGGAAAGGGCAGTGCTGTGTGAGGGGAAGGAGGCACACACTCCCTCAGCTTCATCTTCTGAAGATGTGGGATATTCTCCTGGGCTTCTCTCACAGCCCTCTGGGCAATGATGGCACAGCACGTTAGGTCCAGACAATATAGCGCTTAGTGGTTGTGGAGAATTGGTGCTCCCATGTCCTTTGTTAACTCAGTGCTGGAATTGGTGCTGCTCTCTGATAGGAAGCTGGGGGAGCAGGACAGGGAGGTATTGATGTGTTTGGCTTCCCCCCCACCCCCCCGAGAGAAGAAGAAAGGATTCTGGGTTGTTGGGATTTGTGTGTGTTGGCTTTAACTTTACGGTCAGCATCTGTCGCCGCTGAGCAGTGGGAGCCCTGAAGTGCTGACCAGCTCTTCTCAGAACTCTCTAAATAACCAGAAAGACACACAAAGCAATAAAAAGAGGAGATGAGAATCCATATTAAAGACATTAATAACTCGAGCAGAAGTCTTTATTTAAATGATGTTTGGAAACACACTGTGAAGTGTTGGTTTCTCCTTGGGTGGCTTTGACCCAACCTTCTTTCCCTGAAGACCAAGGGACCAAAGTGCTGCAAATCACACATGTACAGTTCTGCAGTCAGGAGTTTCTCATTAAAATTCTCAGGAGGTATTGATGCTCTTCTGTCAAGACTGCCAGTGGAAGCATTAAGACCCTCGCTCAAGTGAGGATTTAATAGCTAGCATAATGAATATGTTTATTCTCTTGAAAAACTCCTTGTGAATGTGTTTCTGTCAGGTCTAAATAGGAATAGGGTTGAACAGTCGTCGTTCTCATCAGAGAGAGTGGTTGTTTGTGTACCTTATACCCTCTTTTGAAAGCTACCTCGTTACCTGCAAAAAGATATTTCTTAAAGAATAAGCAATCAAATGTTTCCAAAAGATCTTCCAACTCCTTGTAAACACGGTTCCTTTTAAGCAAATCATTTTAACAGCATTTTCCAGGAATTCAAATTTGAATGCCTCTGTGTACTGGTTGTACGGCAACTCATAGACCTCCCTGAACAAATAAGTGTTTTGAAGGCATCTGCTTTGGAAAAAAAATGAACTAAAATGAGAGCTTATGACTTGAAAAGTGATAATTGCCTATTCTAGGTCTTCTTTCCATTCTGTTCCTAAAACAGCATCTCTGTACAGGCACCTCCACACCCCCCTGCTCCTGCAGTATCAGGGAACCTTAGGAGAACTCAACATGGAATTAGACTTTTCTTAATCAAAACCATCTACCAGTTTCCAAGGGAAACAAACAGTTTCCCCCCATGCTTATTTTCATGCTTTCACACATCATGCACACAGAAAACGTGTCTGTTAATTTAAGAATTACGGCAGCTCACTCCTTCTTGCCTTCACAGAACAGCAGTGGTACAGTCTGAGTCACATCAGTCGCGTTCCTGCTGACCAAGATTATAGCTCAGCAGGAAAACAAGTCATTCCAAATTGTCTCCTGGCATAAACATTTTGGATCATTTTTATATTACAGCTGAAATGGGAAACAATCTTGGGTTTTAGATTTGTTGTGTTCTTGTCATGTGAAAAAATGACAGGGCTTCTCTTTTTTCAGTATACGTTACTTTCACTTCTTTCTACTGCTTCAGCGATAGCAACTTTTAAGGAAAAAAAAAAAAAAGAATGTTTTTAGTATGCTGTTATTACGTGTGTATCTGGATTAAAGGCTCCCTAGGTACCTATTGATACAATAGACTGTAACAGCTCCTTTGGAGTCATGTCAAACCGTTATAATCAACCCTGCCAGTGATCCACAGATAATAGGACATTAGGAGATATTTGAACCATACCTTTCAATCCCAGTCATGATTATCTGAAGCACTGTGGTTTGGCCAACGTTGCCGCTGCACACTCGGAGGTGACCGCTGAGGTGGCCACTCAGCTGAAGCTGCATGGAGAGGGACAAATGGCATCTCCCCTGCTTGTGCATAGCTGGCACGAGAGCTGCCAACATTTACTGCTATGCTTTCCATTTGTGCTCCTCAAAGGCTTTGTATGAAGGACAGCTTTGCCTACTGAAGAGCTGGCAGCAGGGGCTCTAGATGGTAGGTGTTTGCTGGATGAGAGCGTGCTTAAGGTGATGATGGTGATGCTGGGATCTTCATGCAAACATTAAAAATGTGTATGTATGGGCAGATTCTGGTACTTACTCTGATACACTTTGAACAAAAAGTCCCATTGAGCATTGATAGAAAAAGTTAAATGGCTAGGATGGAGCATTTTAACCCTGGATCTCTTTTCCCTTGGCTACTGCCTCACTTTTGTTCAACTATTGTGCAGTAAAAAAGCCAGTCCAGCCTCTGCTGCCATTTGAGTACAGCACAGGAGACCTGAAGTGGGATTTATCTGTTTACCTACTAAACCTCTTGAATGAATGAAAGCTGGGGAAGTATAATTTTGGAGTCGAGGACAATTTGATGCTTCTGGTCCCTACAAGCTCTTTAAAGTGCTTTCTCAATCTAACTTCTTCAATTGGAAAAAAAAACTTCTGTCTTCCACAGACTCAGTACTTAATTGCACCAACACTGAGAACAACCTAATATTGTGAAGGTCAGTAAAATCACAATCCCCAACCTTCAGGCCTGATTTTTTTTTCCTTATAAAACTCAAAAAGAATAAATTCCTTTTATACCTCTTAGGCCTTCAGATTTGTGGGATTTAATAGATATCTAGCGGTCACATAAATATACAGCTTTAAAGACAACAAAATGTGCTAAGTAATAAGAGAGAAGCTAGTTTAAAGAAACTGCTTGTGTCGTGATTTCACCTTCATCCATCAGAGAAGATGATGAGGTCTTTTGAAGACACAAGGACAAATGACGTATTTGTGGCCAGGAATTAAATACTAGCATTTTTCTGAGGGGGGAAAAGAATAAGAATAAAATTTCCTTTTTCTCAGAGAAAAAGATCTTGAGTGGAAAGTAAAACTAAGCTCACATATGCATCTGTGCATGCACAAAATTGGGAACTGTTTTTGTTGGTTGCTTATTTTTTCTATTTAAGTTAGTAAAGGTCTTCTGTGGCTGTCGGTAGAGCTAGAGTTTCTGTTTGTAGGGCTCTGGTACCCGTAGCTGACCACACTTGTTGTTATCAGACCGTTTCCTCATTTGCTGGTTGCTTTGCTGGATTTTGACTGTTGGAGATGTTTGATGTTTGTCTCAGACGGAATATTTTTTTAGTAGTTTCAGCTGAAACAGTTCTTTCATCTCATGCAATTAGGGTTAGACAAAAAATGCATTTCCTTCGTTTTGATACTTGCTTGTTTTCTGTATTACGGGTTCTTCCTGAGCCCTTTGAAGTCGATAGAAATCTGTCCATTAACTTCAATAGACTCTAGTTTGTCCCTAATCTATGTAATTTGATTAAAATAGCTCTGAGCATTCTGGATCCCAGTGGACCTTGTAGTTGTTCTTTAGGTAGCAATAGCCCCTAGCTTTTCTGTGCACAGTCGTTTCTGTTTGCCAGGGTAGTGCAGAAGGAGACGTGAATCTCTCAGTTCTCACCATTCTTGCTGAAGTCATGGTGGACAGGTTTGAGTTAAATGAAACCTGTGCTGTGAGAGCGCAGTGTGAATGGCTGAATCTTTCCACAGCCTGTTTTCTGCAAGCAACAGGGTCATCCTGGATGCAGGAATGGGGAGGGAACTCTATTCTCTTTGTTTTCCCTTTTTACTTCATCCTCCCAGCAGATAGGCATGCATGGTTGGTAGCGGTTTGTAAAAGCACTCTTTCTTTAGGCAGTTTAAGAAATAATAAACACCTAGAAGAAAAATAATCATGCTTTGTTGTGGGATGTTTTGGGGAGATCGGCCATAATCCATTAAATGTTACCATCTCTTTCCTTTCCTTTACCCGCCTCGAAAGTGCTTCACCTGTGAAAGGGGGCATTGGTCTTCTGTGGTAGTGTCATGGGTTGGAAAAGACCATCAAGCACATCCAGTCCAACCAGCAATCTACCGAGTCCCATTACTAAAACATGTGCTTTAGACCCATGTCTGCAGTTAGCTTTAAATATCTGCAGAGATGGGGGCTCTGCCGCTACCCTGGGCAGCCCATCCCAATGCTCAACCACCCCAATACCCTGCAGGGATTCTCAGATAGGATGCCAGGATCTCTGACATCCTTCCCCTGAAGCTGAGCCACCAGCTGGTCCTGCTTAGCTGTGGCTTGGTCTGGCCATGTCCTACCCACCCAGCTGGCCAGTGGGACAGCTCAGCTCAGACCATCAGCCCATGCTTCCGCTGTTCATCTGCCATCACTCTGAAGGTAGGAGCTGAAATGCTGGCATTTCATAGATTGTATAAATTTATTTTCTCAACTCCAGTGTCTTTTGAATTCTATATAGAAGTGAAAGAGTGGAAAAACAGCAATGAAACTGCATTGAAATTGAAGTTCACAGTCTGACACAGATGCACAGAGTCTTCCAAATCAAAGAGAATTGATGAGCTTTGCACAGGCAGGTGCCCCAGCTCAATCACAACCTAAATAATCCTGAAATTAAGATCAGAGTCTGTCACTGTGGTTGCTGCCATATGTAGCCGATGCCCAGCTTTTTCTCCCATGCAGCAGTTGGGATCGGGGTGCATGAAAGCCCCATCCTGCTGAGCAGTGGGAGCACTGGCTCAGGAGCAGCAGGCAGTGGGAGCACTGCTCCTCTGTAGGGAAGGCAAATGCTGGAGTCCCAGGGACCCGGAATCAAAGAGCTGCAGAAATGACAAGCATTGCCTGTCACAGCGCGTCCCCTGCCAGGAGGTTTGGGGCACAGTGTGGACAACCACACATGGCACTGCTTAATTAGAGGGAAATGCAGCCTCCCCAGTAGTGGCCTTGAACCAGAAGGGATGAGCTAAGAGGGCGGCATCCTCCGAATAAAGAGATGCGCAAGAATACAAATGCCTTGGAATGGGGCCATGGAGAGGATGAATAAGATGCCCTTCTAAAGCATCTCTTTATTTGTTAGTCTTATTAGAAATAAAAGATAAAATAAAAGCTACAAGCATTTTGCGCAACACAGCATTTGAAAAGTTCACATGCTTTTCAAGCATACCCCGCTAAGCACAAACTATGATTCATTTGGAATTTGCTAATTAATACTGGCATTGCATTGTCCCCTGCTGTTGCCCAACTTCTTGCTTGAGAGAACTTTTTCTTTTTCAAGAAAGAAGAAAATATTTTATCTTGGAACAGTAAGGTGCCTCTTCAGACAAGAAGTCTGCCAAGACAGGACGGGAAGGGGGTGATGTGTGGGCGATTCTCTTTCCTTTTGCTGAGTTCCTTTGTCATGGTAGCACAGACCGACTCTTCAGTAAGATGGCGAACAGTAATGCATTGCAAGGAATACTAGCTTTTTTCACCCCTGCCATTAAGTGCTGTTAGCTGGGAAAGAGTAAATTGTCATTTAAACTCAGGATATTGCAGTGGTCAAAATGGTTTTACCTTTTTCTCTCTATAAACTAATGGATGTGGATCTTTCAAAAAATAAACCAACTCCTCTTAATAAAGCTCTGCATACAGATATTTAGCAGCTAAGCACTAAATCCATGGAATAGGGGGAAAGTGCAGAAGTGGTGGATTAATGTATAAAAGGATGCTTTTTCCCCTTCAAAGCTTCCTTAAGTGCTGACTGATGGAATAAACCCTGAAAACTTTCTCTGTGCTAATTGTCATGTTCCTTGGCTTGCATCCCATTTGCTGTCCTTCATTCTCGGCAGTTTAAGAAGTTTCACATTAGAGCTTTCTTCTTCTGTTTACCATATCGCGTATTCAAACCCAAGGATAGTTCAGCAGGTCAGGAAATCTTCCTCCTGCTTCTTATTAAAAAGAAGGGGGGAAAAAAATAGCGGAAAAAAAAAAAGCCCTGAAGATTTAGAGTTTGAAAAAACATCTTTCCCCGCATACATCCAGCTTCTGAAAAGCACCAAAGCCAACTTTGAGCTCTCCTAGAAATAAACATGAAGAGAGATCTCACTCTAATCACCGCCAAAATAGTGGGTCAGCTTGCCAGTCGGTGCAAAGCCGCTGAAGCTGTGCTGATTTACGCTGGATTGAAGAGCAAGGCGCAGCTTACGGAGCAGCTGCATGATTTTGGGATGTGATGGATTGTTTTCTTTTAATTTCCTCCGAAAGAAAAAAGATATGGCACGAAGCAGTAATAATCTGTCCCTTTTCGCTACCACCTTTTGAGTATGTACAGAACTGATAGATGATGACCACCTGTAATTCTATCCCAATTAAATGCTGGAAGTCAGCAGTTCACAGTTTTTGCACTGGTGGATTGCTTGCAGTCCTCCCATTCCCCACAGGACCTATTCCCTGCGCTATTAGCAGCTTCTTTAAATTGGAAGTGTTATGAAGGCAATTTCCTGCCACCAGCAATGTTCACCTCCCTTCTTCAGGGCCCTGCAGCCTGAGAACAACTCCTGTGTCTGCATCCAGCTGCAAAGGAGGACCGGATGGAATGACTTGGATTTAAAAAGTCAAGATGCTCAAGAAGTGTTCTACAAGAAATGCTTTTCCTTTACTTTCTGCTGTTGGTTTCAAAAGCCATTTTTGGCAAGGAAGGTTGAGAGTGCCAATGAGTTGTAACCATGTGTTTGGTCAATGTCTGCTGGAGACCATCAGTTTTCAGGTCCACTCGTACTCTTACCAGCCCCCCACAAGGCTTGAGGAAGAGTCATGTACTGTAGGGGATAGCTCTGTAAGGTCTTCATGGCTTACAGTTGAACTGTAACATCAGCCACAATAGTGGATGTAGCAAACTGACCAAAGAGCACAAGGAAATGCAGAATTGCAGTAGGACCTCAGATTTCGTTTTTTCTTCAAAATAAGAAACTGGAACAGTTCCGTGAGGGAGGACCAGGCTGGGTGCTGCGCAGGGAAAATGTTTACAACGCAGTGCCTTTGCTTTTAGCTTGTATCAAGTAAAAACCCCTTTCAGAGCTC
>PPHD01016499.1:0-15532 GCA_002909625.1 Bambusicola thoracicus
TTTTTAATGTGTTTTCTCTATTTCATGCAAAACAAAACAAAGCAAAACCGCTTCATTTTTAAATATGCTTAAAAGCAGTGCAGTATTTATTTTATCACGTGGTTGTGGAGTACATCAGTGGTTTGATTTGCTTTGGGGTTTTTCCTCTAGAGGATTCTTTCTCTACTTGTCTTCTGCAGTCTGGTAACTGAAATTGCTTTATAGTGTTTGTAAAAGAGCAGGTTTGGGTACATTAACTCAGATTAGCTGAACACTGCTTTAGTTTAGGGCTCCATGTAGATTATAAAAATCAAATTAGGAACTGGTTAAATATTGAGACAATGGAACTCATGCTCGGCTCTGTACTCATTCTGCTGGAGCGTGAGGTGCCTGTCGTTGAATTAACTAATTGAAAATGGACTTGGCTGTATCTGCAGTGCCATATTACAGTTGTAGCAGTGACGACAGAAGATGTGGTTGCATGTTTTCAGGAAAAATGAGCTAGAAATAACAGGCAGAAATAACCAGAAATAACATTCAATAACACAAACTTTTAGTTCTTTTACTGTCTTTCATAGAATGGCTTTTTGTGTCAAACTACAAGTATTTTCATATCACTTGAGTGAAAAGCCAAACATCATATACTATCAACATGGTTTACTCTAGTTCAAAACCTAAAATTTGAAAGCAGCACCTAGTCACAATTGAAATGATGAGAAAGTTTCTTTTGGAGATGATAGTTAATTACTTTAAGGTGTTTTATTGTATCAGCAGAAATCTCTCCCAGTTCAATTTTAAATTGGCAAAATGGCTATTTGCTCCTTTATTGCTTGCCCACCCAAGATATTCCTACTGGAAGTCAGTATTTCTAGCTGTGCTGTTCTTATAACAGCACCCGTATAAATCAGTTTCTATGAGATGACTGGCATTTTTCTTTAATTAATCTTTTTAGGATAAACATTTGAAATCACATTTGGTGTCTTATGTTTTTTCCATCATCTAGAATACTACTAGACTACCCCTCACATCCAGCTGTCTAGTTAGCACAGGCATCTGAGCTGGTTGCTCTTTCTCACTCTCTGATTCAAAGAAGGATCTTCACATAGTATTTTAATTTCCTTTGAAGAGATGACTTTTCTGTTACTCAATAACCAGAAGATTCAAAATTCAACTGAAGCTTTCATTTTGGCTGTTGGAGGGCTTTGGACTCCTCATACAGCTTCCCTTTCATACTGTGACATGGAGTATAAGGATAGGTTTTTCCATCTGTGTTTGTCTTGGGCTTCCTGGATTTGGTGTACTTTATGATGTAAAATGTCAAAAAGCAAAGACATGTATTCATACATATGTTACTTGGATAATATATCAGCTTTGGTTTTGGTAAAGCTTTTTTCTAGAATAACATCACATCATGCTTGGATAACACTGAGAAACACAAGTGCTAAAACTGAGTAGTACATAATTTGCCTTGGGATACGTTTTCCATTGTTATGTTGTGATCCTTTGATACTGCTTTTTTGAACATTTCATTGTCTCACCTGAGCGTATTTGTCACATAAATAGAGCAGTTTGTGCAGGTAGCTAATGGAAAAACCAAAAGGCTTGGTAGTGATGGGATGGGCAAGTGTTTTCCATGGAGGCAGTAGGACCTGCCTGAGGAAGTTCTATCTGCAGGTAGTACTTTTGCACAAGGAGCACATGGAAAACAAACTGTTTACAAAAAAATAATAAAATAAAAATCTATGATTGGTATAAATATACTGCATGAGTTCAGCAGCATGTCTGTGTTCACATAAAAATGAAATTTATTGCAGCCCAGAACGCAAATGCACAAGGGTCAAAGTTAGAAAATGTCGATTTCCAGAAATAACATGGAAGACGACATTTCTGGAGCAGTTTAGCAAAGCTAGGTCTGCTTAGCAGGGGGAATTATTTTGAAGTGTATTTACTACTCTGCATCTTAATAGGTTTTCAATGAGTCTCTGATTGTACGACAGTCACCATTCTGGCTTCCACTTTAATAATGAAAAACTTGATTTCTTCAAGATGCTGGTAGTGGAGAACTATATTGGGCTTTTTTGGTGTATTTTTACTTTTAAGTACAGAGCTGATTTTTCTTCTTTATGGATGAAAGCGTATTTATGGTTCCTGTTAGAAATAACTCTACTAACAACTTCTCAGGTCAGGAGAACTTCAAGTTCAAGAACTAACCAAGTGTGATTGAAATACAAGTGATTATACTAGGTGATTATACTAGGTCAGCCATAGAGATTAATGACTCCAGAACAAATGCGAAGGTCTCAAGATGCCAGTACTTGGTGGTTTTTTGTTGTTGAGAAAGAAGAAATAGGAGGGGGAAAAAGAGGCAAAGCCAGTAAAAGACTATTGCTGCAGTTCAGATGCTTTGGATTGTCTGTTTATAAGGAAAGGCATTATGTTATGACTTGAAAATTTGTATAACAACCATCTGTGTAATTTTGAACATAGTCCTAGACATTTGTGGTACACTGGGAGTTGCAATGTTAGTTTTGTTTTGTTGTTAAGGTTGGCATAAACCTTGCTATCCGAGCAGTGGGACAACAGAATACCATTTGTAACTCAGCATAAGTCCCTGTTCAGAAAATCTGGGATGTTTTTACCACTAATCAAGAGTGTTAATGTATCATAGAGATGACCCTGCTATTCCCCCTACATGGTTTATCTCCACAGAGCAGCAGCACAGGGTTTCTACAGATGTTTATTTAAATAAAGTTAGATAGAAAAACATTGTCTTTTTGCTGAAGAGCTTTCCAAGCTTGGATGTACCAAAATGGCATTGGTGATCTCTTGAGATCTTTGCTTTTTAGGCCCTTATATTTTGTTCTTCATTGGTCATTCTGCTTTTAGACATTTTATTTCATTTTATTAAAAGACTTGTTTTATATTAGCATCTGTTTGAATGTCATTTTGTTTTCAAAATTGTGTTTTTCATTGTACACATTTCTTCAGATACAATTTATCTTCACTGTTAAGACTGTTCATAACATTGCAGCCAGGGGCTTATTTTAAAGACAAGAGAATAAAATGCAATTATAATCTAGTTTTCTTATGTCTGAATTGCTCTATTTACTTCTTCTAATATAGCAGACTACTTTTCTGTTGTATCATCTGTAATTTGCTGTATAGTATATTTTGGAAGAGAGAAAACTAAACTGGAAATGCTTTCTTCTGTGGTCTTCCTATTACGTTTCAATCTGTACTTTAGGTATAGATTGGACAAAGTGTCAGGTTAAGATATAATTATTTTAGTTAAAATCTTTTCCATTATTTTCCAAAATATTCATAGGATTACAGTATCAGTTTCTGTCTGGCTGTTCCATAGACGCTGCCTCTATATCTGGATTTCTAGCATAGAACTTCGTGTTCCTGAAACAGGTTTGATGTGGATGCCAAAGAAATTGAAAAGCTGTTTCTGACCTGGAGATCTTGGATAGAGAGTAGATGGTAAAAAACGGATTCAGGCTTTCATTCTGCTATCACCACCTCTTAACTCCTACTAAGGAAGGTAGCAGCTAAGGAATCTTTAAAATTAATAGCTGTATAGAATGGTGAAAGGCATTTTAGAAGAACAAATACTTGTATGTGTACACCAAAGCCAAGCAGAACAGCAAACATGTTTAATGCATTGAATGGATAAAGCTCTCCTTCCCACAGATTTTTGTGCAGATGGTCTTGGGGCAGTGCCAGGAATGTACAGGTGCAGCAAGCCTTCCCCGAGCCCTCATTCCCTTCAAGCAGCTCTCAGACTCACAAATCCTCAGTGCAATGAGGAAATTCATTGCTTTTTGCTTCTCACTAGATAATTTATAAAGGCTTGCTAGCCATCTAGAGCGTGTGTTGCTTGAAATCCCTTAAAACACTCTGTCTTACCTGGTAAGATACAGCCAACTGAAGGAAAAAATGGCACATTATAACAAGTCTCAGAATTATTGCTGATTATCATTGTTTTGCCCTATAGAAGAAGGTGAAGTAGCTCTGTGACGTTGCTATAGTAGCAGCAGTTCTTCTTGAGCAGCATCCTGAGATTTAAAAGGGCCATGAAGGCTACTTCATAGACAGACAGTGATTAATTCTATATTTATAGACTCAGACATCTGGAATAAACCTCAGGAGGTTGTGCAATCCATACTCCTGCCTGAAGGAAAGGTACTTAAAACATTCCGTACAGGCATTTGTCTAACCTGATTTTGAAGCACCAGAGATGGAGGCTGAATAACATCCCTGGACAATTTGCTCCAACACTTAATTTATCTTCCTCTTCTTTAGCTTTGGTTACTTTTTGCTTTTTGTCATCTGCTTTACTTCCATAGGTTTTGCAGTATGTTTATTTGTGAGACTTGAGCTGAAGGTAAAATAAAGTGATTCAGCTCTCTGAGGTTAGTTTAAAACGTGAAAGTGAAGACCAAAAGAAAAGTTTATTTTGCTTCATGTTAACAAAATATACTCTCTTTGATTTGGGAATGATTTCTAACTGCATTCCACCTAAAGAAATGTGAGCAAATTCTGCTTCTGAAGCATATCGTATCAAATAATTTAGGAACTCTTAGGCTGTTCATTGTACATAAAGATACTGCTGGGAGTAATATATTATTAATTTGCATAGAGGCTTTATGTATTTTGGCATAGAATATATAACGTATCCTAGCAGATAAATCCTACCAGATAATAACGTATGAGTGATGAAAATTATCTGCCCAAACATTAGTTGTTCTGTCAAAACAACAGATCCAAAATCTAATGTGAAATCTGTATTTCAGTAAAATTAGTGGATCCCATCACTAGGACTTATAAAGGTATTTTATGATGCTCAGACAGTGTTCTGGCTACAAATTAGCAGAATCTGTTTTCTAGATATCATCTAGACAGGCAAAACAAGTCTGTGCTGCAGCTTCCAGTAGTCTGGATTATGCTGGGCATGTTGGAGCTAAGAGGCATGGCAGTGGTTCTGCTCTACTTACATGGGATGCAACTGTTGCGTACAAAGACCCATTTACCTGTTGGTACCTGAATGCAGCGTCAGTTGGCCCCCAGGACACGTTGACAGGTTGTGTCACTTAGGTCCCGCTAAGGTTGTGTGTCGAGCACAGCTTGCTTAACATAAGGTGGCCTCAGAGCACGTTGCTTCTATTTTACCTTTTAGACTAAATATTTCTTTATAAGTGTTTATACCTGTTAAGTGCCGAATTGTTTTTATTTATCTGTACTTGTTGCAGACAAGAGCGTTATGCTAAAGTTTATAAATGGTGCTGGGAAAATGTGTCAAGGTATTCCATGAGGAAACACTGGGTCATGTGATTCATCCATCTGATGTGAAATATTAAGTGAAAATGCCTACAGTACACTAGGCAGAAAGAATGCCTTTAATTCACTGGAAACAGTCGACTAAGTAACACTTCTAATTTGCATCACTCAAAACTAAATTTCTGTCATGTTGGTTCTAACTTGATGACCTATTTCATTCCTGAACGTATGCTGGATTTGACCTTAAAAAAAAGTTTCATGTGTGCTATGCTGTTTGATGCAACTGAGTGCCAGATGTATGATTTTAGCATTCTAACAAATACCATTACTTATAAAATGATATCAGTCCTGAGAACTACTGCAAGTGGTTAGGAAATTAAACTCAGTGCTACGAAAACATCTGAGCTCTGGCCCTGATTTTAAATCTCTGATGCTTTTAATGGTGGATATTAGAAGATGTAAAACTGGATGCAGCTATACATGTGCTTATTTTTTGTGGCATTTTTGTCATTGAAGGCAATGTAATTGCACCAGTAATCTGGACTTATTACTTCTGCCTGTGACATAGTAGACTTAATGAAAGACCCTTATTCAGCTCAGAAAAAAAAAAAAATCCAAATCAGAATTTATCTTCAAATTAAAGTGTGAATCTCTGTTTGGTAGCTGGCTGGGGGGAGAGTATTTGCTCCCTTACAGTTCCTCTATTGGATAGCACAGGGCTTTTCATGTTGTCTGACAAAGCATTTAATGGAAAAAGGTTGGCACCGTATTGCCTCATCCTCCAGAAGAGGATCTGTGTCCTTCACTGTACAGTAAGATTAGGATAGAAGCTCTGAGTATGGCATCGCTCTGCTTAGGAGGGGAGCACATGCATTGAACCTGGTCATATGTGAGGATGGATTCAGAACCAGGAATGCACCTCAGCTCCTGAGCTATTTTTGCCTTGTTGGCTGACATTATGTCTCAAATGAGACATAGTGATAGATTACTTAGACAAAATTCAGGTCATCTCCAGCCAAATGTTGCCTTGGCAGTGTTTCTGTCCAGGTTTTCTGTGTCTTGTAAAAAGAATTATGTACTTATTAAAAAGTGCCATTTAACGCAGATTGCTTTTAGTGAAAGTTCATATTCCCTAAACTTCTAATTTATATTTCCCATTTTTATTGTAATATTTTTATAATGTTTCATTTTAGGGAATGGGATTCATATGGGGAACTTGAGCTGAAACTTGAAACACTGAATTCAAGAGGTGCATTCAGAGTCCTAGTCCTCCCTTGTGTTGAATTATATACAAACTGAAGAATTTAACAGGTGAGAATTGTTTTTTTGAGTTTTGGAGACTTTTTGGAGATGAACAGCTGAAGTTTCATATTCACTCTCCAGGAAGTCAGGTTGAGTTGTGACTCCTGGTCATTCATGCATGAATGGTAGGAGGAGATTGAGATGCTGAAAAGGGAAGGGGAGGGTAAGCATCTTTTCTTGCCTTTTTTTTTTTTTTTTTTTTTTTTTTTGGTGACTTATTAAATAAGGCTACCTTTTTTTTCCTTCAAAAAGGAATCTGCAAGTGGGAATGTTTTGTTTGTATCCAAGTAGGTACTTGAGCTGGCACTCTTTGCTTCTTGTTCTTCTGTCACTAATGGCTAACTGATAGAGTTCTAAACAGGTATATTTGTCTTCAGCAAGGCATACAAGAGTTACTCTTAATCACTGTGCTAAATTAGCTGGGCACACTCTGCTTTCATTCCTTAGCATTTCGCACAAATCAAAAGTTTAAAAAAAGATCAATCCATTCAAAGTATTATTGAAATATTTGTATCTTAGCTTCACAGGAGTATTGTATCTATGGAAAATGGTTACTTCATGCTGCTCTGATGCAAACATATTAGCTTCCAAATAAATTAGAACTCAGGCAACACCAATTCTATTCATTTCAAACCCTGTAGTGTCATCTGCTTATCTGTCTATTCTGCTTAGCCCCTATCATTGCAGATAGGGATGTTGGACAGACACTGAACATGCTAGAATTTCTGCTCCTATTTTAGTGCGAAAGTCTACATCCTCAACAATGGCAAATTAGAGCTGGCAGCAGGAGAGAATGAATACAAATATTAATCTGGCAGTAGCTGATATAAATCAAAGTATAAATCTTACATCTGAGGTAGCTGTGTATGAAAAATCCTCCATACAATTCTGTTAATAAATGCTTTTATTTTTTTAACCACTCTGGCTTTTTTTTTTTTTCCCCCCAAATCCAGAATGGAGAATGAGAACAAACAAACAAAAATTTTTATTTATAACCTTATGGTAGTTCTAATTTTAATCCAAGCTCTTATCAGTCAGTTCTGTAATTATTTCTAATTGTTCGAAACTCACAGAGGCTATGTTATAAATTCCACTCTGAAGTCTGCTCTAAAATCCAGAATAACAATAAGCTGCCCGATGATCAAAATAGGCAAAATACTCATTTGCCATAAAATTTGCATTAGTTGCAAATAGGCAATACACGCATATTTATTCAATCAACTGATCATTTGTGCACGCAGTAACCCAGTTTAATGAATACATGATGGAGAAATGTGGATTATGCTTTCATGTTTGTGTATGTTTTACATAAACATTGCATCCTAAATATCTGGGTTGTTAGGATTAAAGAGCAGGCATTGGACTTGATTCCATGCCTGGAATTACAAGATGGTTTCTTATGGTCATACATATTTCCTAGCGCTAATTCAACGGAAAAGGTGAACTGAACAATGTAACAGCTATGGGTATGTGTGTATGTTTGTTTTAAATGAAACGCAAAATAAAGGAAGCACAGTTAGCAACCCAAAACTCTGCCTTGGATTAATTAGACTTGCAAATTTTCAGAGATTCTATAGTCTGTTTCTGGGTACAGCTGGAAACCATGTCAACCACGACAATTTCTTTACAATGCATTGTTAAGAACAAGTTACTCACAAGGAGGCTCACCTGAACATCTTGGTTTGCAGGTTTTGCAGAACAAACAGAACAAAAAAACCCACAAAAAGCCAGCCCAATTTGCGTGTCTCCATAAATATAGGGAAGATAAATTACTTTGGCTCCTATCCATCCTTTTTCTTCTAGCCTATTATTTCTCTGTTATCAGAGTTAATTCCTCCCGTGCTTACACAACATTTATCATCAGGATTCAGTCTTTTCATTTCTTCTCTTTTCTTCACTCAATAGGAGACCAATTCCCCCCTCCTCAGATTTCAGTGCATCTTCCACTCCACACAAATAAATCAGATTTTGTCAACTTTCCCTATTACTCTGCCCTGAGGTACTTCTGCCCTGGTTTTAACTTCACAATCAAAAGGCTTTTTTTGGGCGCACAGTGGTTGGAAAAAGCTACTGGTTGAAAAGAGTTAACAGTAAACCTAAGACAAGTCATTCAGAAAGTAGTTCTCCAGGAGGTTAAATACAGTTATGTTATTGTTTATGTTCTTGCAGGGTGTACTCATCTCTAAAATGCTAGCTTGGCAGTTGGAAACTTGGGACTTTCATTAGACTGACTTTGAAGGAAGCACAAATGCTTTCTTCATCTCTCTTTATGTTTGTGGCTCCAGGTCTTTTTCAGTTTTCGTCTTGAGGGGCTACTAGAAAGCAAGACCCAAACATATTCAACCTAGGGATTTAGCAGCCATGCGTAGCAATTGGAAAGATCAATATGATGGGCAAAGCATTACCACAAAGGTGTGATGACAGAAGAACCAGCATGATAGAAAAGTGCTATAAAGGAAGGGTAGAAGATTTCTCACCCGTATCAGAAGATTCCAGGTTCTCAGGGGAAAGCTTGAGGGATCTCCAGACAGAAATCCTTCCCAGTGGCAGTCAGCCTTTTAATGGGGTCTAAGAGAGGTGCAGCCAGGCTCCACCACTTCCGGTCACGCAGCTGAACTGCCTTCACCTGTGCTCCCAGGACTGACCGCGTCTTTTCCCCAGGTGCTCAATCAGTGTTTCAGGCTGTGACTCAGCAGTTACCACAAACCATGTTAAAACCACATTTCAAAGTAAATACATAATATGAAGCTTCATTCAGATAGTGGTGATATATTTTTAATTTATGTTTGTATGAATGCTACTAGGAACGTATATTATATAAATATTGCCTTTGTCTCTGTCTGAAACAGAAGAATGTTTTCCTAGATTAACAACAGGCTTTCAGATTCTCAAATTGTGTGGTTGTTAATCTTACAACTGGATGATTTCTTTCTGCAGAAGAATGTATTGTGTTGATCTCAGCAACAGCAAAAATTATATTCTGAAAACTGCATACTGTGGAAACCTATATAGAAACACAGATGGCTGGCTGACGGTTTGAGTTATGGAAACCATGTGATTCTTAAGATTCCTTGCATGTTTCATAGCTTACATAGCAGCACTGCACCCAGACTTAGATTGTGCTGTCTACATCAATGCTATGATGGCAGTGATCCCAAGCTGTAAGCAAACTTGTTTCTTGCATCTTCATTGCTCCTGGGAAGAACAAGGAGATCTGCTTATCTATGAGAACTTCTGAGCTTCTTTTCTTAATCTTTTTAATTGCCGGAGACAACCTAAGTTAAAAACTTGTGAGGTTTGTCGTCCTGAGACACTTCGACACAGAGACTTTACAAGAGGGGCATGAAGCAGGTGGAGAGAACACAGAAACGTAGGAGATAGCAGAGTAATTTTAGAGAGTATAGCAAAACACAACTTTACGTTTCACACAGCTAATTTGGAAGTTAATCTCCTGAGAGCACCAGGGCGAAGAATCTTGCACTTAACAAGTTGCTGCTTTTCAGGAAATACAGGCAAGAGGTTTCAGTTACTGCATATTTTGGCTCTTCTGTGCATATCTCAGACCTGTGTCTCTGAAGGGGAGGAACTTCACCACATTGATGAACTTGTATGAAACTCACTGCTGAGAGAAGGAGACTTAATCTTAAGGGTAGCTGCTGTGGATTTTCTTTTGCAGGTTTTGCAAACAGTTAGAATACCGCCACATGCTGAGATAGTTGACTGAAATCTGCAGAAATTTCTGAACCTTAGAAATTTATGATTTTCAGCTGCCAAGTCTTAGTAATCTTTTGTATGCATGTAATAATTTGTATATAGTTTCATTAATATGGGAGGGAGTATGTCCCAACATTATTCTAGTTGTGTACTTTCTCTTGCTGTATAAACAGATTGCAACTGGTAATAAACAGTTCATTTTGGATCACATGAAAGTAGAACAGTTGTGCATGGAGATGTTGAGGTTATAGTAGAGGAAGTTTTTTTTTGTATTCAGTATTACTTGGAAGCCATGTACTGACATAAAGAGCTCTCTCTTCCTGTTATAATGTTATAGTTGTACCCCATGTCAGAAATATTTAGGATATTTACTATGCAGGTAAAAATATTTAAGAATCTGTGCTAAAAAGAAGAGACATTGAGGAAGTATAACTGAGAATTTCAAATTAAAGATTTAAATAGATGGCCCAGCGGGTCTGAATTATTGCATCAACTACAAATGTCCAAGAGGTCATGAAGTGGCAGGTGTAACAACATTTGAGATACACAAACCTTGCTTTGATAGGGATGGGAAGAGGTAACAGTGCAGCTTAACGCTGACCTTTAAGTAAAGCAGATACTTATGTACATATTACATTTCTATATGTGTGTGTGTGTATTTAAAACTGGTATGTCATGGGATGTTGCATATAGGCCAGGAAAAAAGTAAAACAAAAAGGCTGACAAAGTAGAGACTACACTGAATCAATATAGGGAAATGTCACTGTTTTTCTAGACTAAATCTGAGACACATTCTTTTGGTATTACTGTTTCTCAAACATAACCTATTAAAGCTGTTTTTACACAGATCAGAGGGCATTAGGAAAGAAGTAGATGATTATTCCTGTTGAGTGGCAGCAGTGTTGTGACTCACCCTTTTCATGGACATAATTCCCTACATTTGTAATGGATTTTGAAAATTGGAACAGGTTTCTGCCAACAAAAAAAAAATATTAATGAAATGTAGGGTTGCATAATATATTTTCTGCATAATGTAATTTTTTCCCCAGAAAAACAAAACGACCACCTCCAAAAATAAACTGAGCACTTGATGACTTTTGTCTCAGAATATTCTATGATTGTATGGTTCTGTGGAATTCTTGGTAATCTTAATTTGCTGTGAGTTAAAAGGTATTTGGGTAAGCGTATTGGCATATTTATGTGTAGAGCCTATGCAGCTTTGATGCACAAGATAAAACTCCTTAACCTTTCATTATATGATTTCTCACCATGTCTGTTTCATTAACTGCAATCAGTTTCTCATACTTTTGAGCATGAAACATTTCAACATTTTTGAAAAACATGCAGTGCACGAGCTGAGGAAGCTCAGGAGTTCATCAGCATACACAATTACACATTTTTCTGACCAATGACCTGGAAATGTTTTCACTGAGAGCAGAGAGGTGTTTGACTACTCTACTCCAGTGTTCAGTGAATCAACCAAAGGCTCCTACAGTGTGGATTCAATTCAATGTTTCCTTTGTTAATGCCTCATCCCCCATTTATAGCACAAAACCTTTTTGTCCTCATTCTCACATTTCCCCGCATCTAAGGCAGTAAGTAGGTACTGACATCAAGGCTTTTGGCAACAACTCGGGGAAAGCAACTGGATTTTATACAGTCAAGGCGAGAACAGTAAATAATAATAACATTCGTTCATCCTATATTCCATTAGTGGTAATGTCAGATAAATCTGATTAAAGAGTCTTGGAAAATGTTACACAGGTGATTTATTATACGTGTAGGTTTAGGTGTAAGTGTAATCAGGAAACATGGTACCTCCATATATTCACTTAATGATAGATATAGAGCAGAAGAGCAGATGAATTACAGCAGCATATAATGACAGTTACAGTATATCTCCTCAGCTGATTTCAGACGATGAACTGAAAAGTTAGTGTTGGCTGCACTGGGTACGAGCATCATTTGCTGCAAAGAATGATAGTACAGTCTGTGGTAAGAACTGAAATTGGAAAGCCTCGTCTGGTGATGCACTGGAGGAACAGGTTTAATTTGATTCCTTTTCTCCTGCCTGCCTGATGATTGACTTTAGCACATGACTGTTTGTGAAAATGAACTAATAATAAATTCATTTGCCTACTCAGTGTCCCAGATGCAAAGAGTAGCTATGGATTTCTGAACTTTTTTAAAGTAGTGGAGATTTGTTTTAATGGTGTATGAGGAGGAATGTTTACCCTGTGTTGAAGAGAGTGGACTAATAATGAACACTAAACTTTATTCTTTTTTATAGATTTGATATTCTTACTGTTTTAAAAATACAAAATGCGTTCTGCCAGAAGATGGCTGTCCCTCAAGCTCTCCCTAAAAGCATGGCTGTTCCTGAGCTCAGCTGCATTTGGTTCTGATTGAAGACAAGTACATTTATTCTGCTTGAAATTCATTGCACAGAAGTATAACATGATAATGAGCAGGGACTTGTAGATGATCTGCAGGTGGGGTGGCAAGCACCCGAGAGCAGAATGACACAACCTTTATTCCCTCAGTCTCACATTCAAGTATTTGCCTTACTTATGACTAAAAAGTATTTTTTATTTCTGCTAGAGTCTAGACAAAAACATTTTCCTAATGCTAACTTTCCCTATGCTTTATTTAAAATTTCAAGATACATTTATGTATAATTGTTTGTTAGATTTACACTGTGATTCTGCTTCAGTAATCATGTCAAGATTATGGAATACAGGGCAATTGAGAACAAACATGCAAAAATGATTTAAAGGCTGACTTTTAAAAAGATAGCTATTAAACAGGTTAGTCACAACCGTGAGTCACTTCAGTTGTGAGTCATGCTTACTTTTTGTAGCTATACATTATCTGGCTTTCCTGTTCCTCCACGCAGCTATGAGTAATGCTGCGTTAAGTTGCTTTGGAGAATGCTTTTTCCCTACTGTGCAGGATGCCCTATCTGAATACATTTTTACATTTATAATGTCATTGTTTGGCCCATTCTATCAACCACTGAGTTGCTAGCTGCATAAAATAAGTAATGAAATATGTGCCAAGCATTTGGTCAATAAGAGAGAGCAAGTAAGGGACCGCCCCATCAGCCTGTGATTTGAACCATTTCTGTGGGGTTTAATTTGATATATTAATATTTTTTGTCTTACCTGAGCCTGTTAGCCACCCACAGCAGCTGGGACAGGAGGTTTGGGATGGTTGGACAAGATAGAGAGTCTGTGGAGAAGAGATTGAACAAATGCGGTGGAGGCAAAATATTTGTCCTGAAATCGTGACAGGATTGTTAGCTTCATAATTGTTGAAGCTGGGTTTGGATGTAGAACTCTTTTTTTTTTTTTCCCCCCCTTTTTCTTCTATATTCGTAGTGAGCGTGCATCAACACAGCTGTAGTGTTAGGCATAATCCCAGAGCCTTTGCAACTATCATTCCAGAAATAAAGTATAATATGTATTGGCCAAACATTTTCAGCTTGGTGGTTACCTAAAATTAGTCTGAAACTGTGTAGGTGCTTACATGTGGGCTTGAGAGTCTGGATTTGGGTTAGAAAATGTAGGCTGTAGTTCTTCAAGCATTAGGAAAGAGGAGTAACTGTAGCTCTGAATACTTTTGAACATGCCTACATTTAGAATACAGTATGCATTGCTGTGTTTTAAAAAGTACTATAGCACTTTAGTTAAAATAAAGACTATATTTCCATGAACAGCAACAAAAATGGTCTCAAGAATGATTTACCTTTCTCACTGGCTCTACTTCTGAAAATTTTTCTAATGACTGATTCTCTCAAAAATAGATAACTTACCTAGAAACGATGTTTCCTTCATGACTGATGTCTTGATTGGTCCTGCATGATTGCTTGATGAAAATTATTACTAAAATTAGAATAAAAACATCTTATTTTCACTTCTCTACTGAATGATATAAAACCAAGAACAATGTTCTCTAGCTTATCAAAGAGGTCAAGGGACAAACAGTTTGAATTGGAAAATGTGATGTCATGAAGAGCACTCAGTGTGCTTTGCAACAAAGAATGCCAATGCCTCAAAAAGGAAAAGCAATTTTCACTGTCCTTTTGTAGAAGAACTCTTGCAACAGATAGCAAAATGGTAAAGCTGCTGCTCGTACAAATGACTTTCTCATATGTTTCTACTTCCTTTCAGAAGATCTTATGCAGGAAATATTTGAGTCACAAATAGTTTTCACAGTGGCCACATTTGTGTAAGAAGGGGTAATTTTTAAAGTGTCATCAGCTGTTGTAAAGTTGCATAAGGTCATTGTAGAGAAAATACTTGCTTTCAAATTCTTTTTGAGCCCTAAAACCCATTTTTTAGCCTGGGATGTGAGCTTTTAAAGCAATAACTGAAAAAGAACACAAGGAAAGCATTTTACAACCAAAGGACCAACTGCCGTCCACTGTATATGCTACAGCAGTTCACAGACTTAATTCTGGAGACATCAGTGAGGTAGTTAGCCAGAATGAAAAGATGGCTCTTGCAAAATCTGTTTAAGGTTTGCTTTGGTCCTTGGAAGAGTACGTGCACTCAGGAGTTGGAAAGAGCTGTGGAGTTTGACACCAGGTAAATCAAGGATTAACGCAAGGAACTTTGAGCAGTGCCGTGGGTGACAGACCGCCTGTGGACTACCTATGTCAGAATTCAGATTGTGGTAACAGGACAAAGTTCTACTGCCTAAGGAATAGAGATGTCCTATGCATGAGACATGTCTGCAAGTATGCTTGAGCTCACTGCTATCTCAAGATATTTTTGTATGGCAAGGGGGCCAAGCTCACAGTCTGAAACCACACAGTCTTAAGAAATGCGTGGTGAGTCAGGAGAACAAAAGCTAAGAGTACTGACAGCATGCAGCTACATGGATACTTTCTTAGCTTCGTAACAGAATTAGGATCCGTGTTTTCTGTGCTTCAGAGCATGACACATACTTATCTCTTTACATGAACAGCCATCACACAACAGAAAATGCATGTAAGTAACGAAAAGGTAACTTTGAACATTACTTGTAATGCATCTCTGTGCCTTTTATTTACATTTTCTGTACCATTCTGGTTTTATTCCACAAAGCTGAATATTATGTAATAGTATTATCTTATTTAATTTCTATGATTTTCTTTCTTGTCCTGACAGAAAGACACATTCTGCCTAGAGTGTATGTTCAGGTAAAAGAGATTTCCTGTCTTTCATTTAATCAAAGATATATGTGTGCTTAATGTGTGTGTTGGGGGGGGGGT
>PPHD01016500.1:0-15531 GCA_002909625.1 Bambusicola thoracicus
TTTTAATACAACCTGTACCACATCTTAACAGTTAAATTGCTTGGCTTATCCTAAATACACATTTAAACCAGCCAATAAGCCCTAAATAACTGCTGCCAACTGTGCATACAGACAAAATCAGAATAATTTGAAGAGCATCTTATTCTGCCCATACTTTCTCTGCATTTCTATTAATCATGGGAGTCAATAGTTAAAAATGACTTCTTTTTTTCCTGTTTGTATATATTTGTATGGATTTTAAGAATCACGATAGCCAATGATAAGCGACACATCAAACAGGGAAAGTAGTAGAATCTGCAGTTGGAACTGCTGAAGACTTGGATGGTTTTATTTACACATATTTTACTCTAAATTTAACTCTGGATCTCGTTACTTGGGTTTATGAAAGTGTTAACATCTCCAGAAAGGTTTTACTAAAATACAAGGTACTTGAGTGTTTTAATGCCACCACTTAAAAATAAGAAATAGTTTGCCACAAAAACAGAATCAGTAATTATGAAAGTAATCAAAGTCATGCAAATTTAAACTGAAAAAAGGAGCAAATAAAGGGTGCAGAAGTGATTCAAAACATGGCATTAGTATAATGCACTTAGGACACTGTAAATGCTTTGCTGCTTCTGAAATTCCCTAACAAGGTGAGTGAAACTATTCTAAGAACACTATTATCAGGAGACACCTTTGAACTGATCTATCCTGAAGAATAACCTCCAGAAAGATAAGGTGAGGAGGAAGGGAAGGAAAAAAAACAGGGGAAAAAAAAAAAAAAAGAACTTTCATATGTTTGTTGGCCACACAGCACAGCTCCGACTTCTGAACATTTTTCCCCAATTATTTTTGTAAAGTATTGATCGCAATTTAATTTTGCAGTCCCAACATGAGAGGCGCTTCATGCTGAAATGTCTCACAGGAGATTGTAATCAGGGTCTAGCCTGAAGGTGAAGCACTAGTACATAGGTTTTACTCTATTCCTCCACTCTTCATCAGTTCTGGGATTGGAGCAGAGGGCATTCTCAGGCAGATTAATTTTTGACGATGGGATCGATGGAAGATGTTTTTTCCTCCTGACATTGAGTCATCTAATTTGCTGTTTATCTTTGGCTTATTGAGTTTCGAGCATTGTTAAATCATACCTTTCAGCTGTTTAATTTCAGATGTGAATTTTGCATTCCCCTCTTGTACTTTGGCATAACTCTTTTACCTAAAATGAGCAGGGTGATGGGCCTTTTTTGACACCAGGTTACTGCTTTCGAGTCTGTTAAGTACTCCAAGGTAATGTTATAGT
Organism: Bambusicola thoracicus; assembly: GCA_002909625.1. Classification (NCBI taxonomy): domain Eukaryota; kingdom Metazoa; phylum Chordata; class Aves; order Galliformes; family Phasianidae; genus Bambusicola; species Bambusicola thoracicus. The sequence continues at coordinate 1,283 of PPHD01016500.1, forward strand.
ACTTTCTAGCCTTTTTTCTTTGCTTGTGGCCATAGATCAGATCATCTCTAGGGAAATCATTACTTGCCATCATTATTATCCCTAGCACCTTCATCTATTCTCCCTTGTTTCCTGACTCCATTGCTTGATGAAGTGCCTACTTGTGAGGACACCTTTAACTCAGGTCTAATAATTAACCCCTTCATTGCTCAGGATGGTTCCTTTTTTGTTCCCTTCCTCAGTAAGTCACAATCTATGAATTTAGCTTTTAGAGCAGCTTACAGTAACAGCACGCTTGACTCACCCTGAAAGCTTTCTTTTTCTCAGAGAGATTTTTTTCTTTCCCTTGTTTTGTTTTAGTAGCAAAGTGAACATTTTGCCAAATATATTGCTAATCATAAATAAAATGCTTTCACTCAAACGAAAATGGGCTTTACTTAACCTTTGTTAAAGGGTTGTACATTATTGCTTTACATTTCATGAAGAATGTTCTAACCTTGGCCCAGCTCTGAACAATCTATGAAATATCTCTGCAATTATAAATATGTAATGGCTCAACATATGTGCACACAATTATAAATAATCGTATACTGTAGTGACCAGTAAAATCTGGCCAGAAGCAATAAAGTATCTTTTCACGTGGAGATGCTAAACTATTGTACATCAGACTGACTTTGAATTGCCCATTTATATTAATAGAAGAGATTTTCATTCTATATTGTCATTAACTTAGACTCAATGCCAGAAGGTCAAGACTGTGTACTATATAACGGTTCAGGGAGACAGTACAGTCCTTTCCAACTGTTCACAAGCTCAGCACAACTAGTATTTTCATTCCTACCCTGTATGCATGTAGTGTTTACCACATTCACAGTACTCCAGTGGTTTTTGTAGGATGCAAAGTGTTGACTCATTCTAATTCTCATTTCTGCCCAAATTCCCTGGAAAATGTGTAACATTTCAGCCTGCTGTGTTCTGCCAAGGCAATAGACCACCACAACCCTCTTGCGTGATCTGTGACGGCCTGGCTGATAAAATGTAAATATACTGTAAAGGTGTATAAGTATTGACTGAAGAGTCTTGCAATTCAGAACTGCCCTATGGAAGGCAGAGGTCATGGATAAACCTGACTGACATATATGCCAAATATTGTTCATGGCCCTGCTAAGGTAAGCCACAACTGACTTGAAGGAGATGTGGGTTTAAGTCCCACTTGTGTCATTAATAGGTACCCAAGGGACCCAACAGATTTATTGGTAGGCATTTGCACACGTAGCAACATGTGAGTGTATGTATGAGTAATAATGCGTGTATATAAATACTCATTATACATATTCATAATGGATTCCTGTATCTTACACTAAGGTTTTCTGTCCTGTCTGTTCTCGCTGTTTTCTCCTGCCCATTTTAATTCATATTACTTCAAAAAATTTTCATCTTTTGTGCAGAAGACTACTCATGATAATCTCCTTTGAAAAGTGAAAACCCCAGCTCACACTGCTCAAAACTCTGAGTTGAAAACATTTCAGCCAATTCATGTGAGAAAAATTTTCAATATATGTTCATTTTTTATGATTAACATTGGCATTCATTTACTTCGAGACAATTTTTAAGATGAAGGTTTGAACTAAGCATGCTGGCTTTCATATAGTAACAGTGAAATGGTGATAAAAATATTAATTGATACACAATTAAATTGAAAATTATAAATGTAATATTAAATTTCACTGGGATGTTATTTTTTATGGTGAAAACTTAAATACAAGTTCGCACAGGATCTACTAATACATTAATATTTTAGGCTTCTTAGAAAAGATATGTATATACAACACCTTGGTACAAAATGTCATGTAGATGAGATGTTATAGGCCAAGGATTTACATAGTGTGTCAGAATTGGCATATGGTGCTTTGAGATCACATCAAACATCATGGGTTTAACAAGTCTTAATCTTTCAGAGGTCTAGACAAGATGTACAGCAAGGCATGTGTTACCTTGCTTTCTGGTGTTTGCAACATTCCCACATTTTAGAGCACTGCATCTAGGATGTTTTGCAAAGCAGGCATCTTTTGGGCCAGGCCACTGCTTGAAGGCCCTACTAGCACCAGTTCATCCCTTCGCTGCAGCAGCGCAAGCAGCTGTAATTACTGGCTGCAGGTGTAAATGCTGGCTCCCTTGGCCTGAGGGAACTGAACCTTGGCCATGATTAAAGGTAGTTAGCTATCCCTAATGACTACAAACATGCGGTGCTGATAATTACTACCACATTTCATTCCACCACCCCTGAGGACTGACCTACTGCCAGCAATAAACTTAGTGGTTTTTTTGTTTTTTGTTTATTTTTTCCCCTGAAGTCTTATGCTTTTTGGAATTCAGTTTTATAATTATTTAAAAATCCCTACAACTTTTTTTTAAATAAGATTTTTTTAATCCTTCTTGACCTTCTTTGATTCACTGTGACCTATGGTATGAGAAGGAAGGCTGTAAAGGATCTGATAGGAGCTGCAAAGGGCAGAATGCTGGGTGATGATGAGGTCTGACCCAAAATGGTGACTTTCCATATTCCAATTTGTGCCAGTCATATCAATTCGTACATTACTTTGATGTTATCAAACCTGTGAAGCTACAGCTAATGTTACTCTTCACATATTAAAGTCAATTACGAGCTTATATACTCTGCTGCTTGATGGCCTAAATGAGCATATTCATGGTATGCACAATAAGAGCCGGTTATTTGATTATAAAGCAAATTAGGATGTTCCTATCGTTAGAATCTGCGGCTGCCTGCTCTGAAAAAGCAAGATGTGCCAGTTCCATAAAATGCTTATCTATTAATCAATTGCATTAAAATATAATCCCCTTTGAAGGTATGTGTAAAGGGCAGAGTAGCTGCAGCAGAAGGATTTTTCATTCTGCAGTAGAAAGACCCCAGTCCCCAGATCTGCAGGAACTGGTTTCTGGTACTACAACCGTCATTTATTTTCCCAGAGGACGTATCTGTTCAGATGGTCTCACTGTTTGTGACTTTTGCTACAGAGGTTGCTGTCTTAAAAACTCAGTGAAATCTTTTCTCTCTGCCTTTACAAAAACGTAAAGCCCAATTAAGGAAATGCAAACAGGAACTTCTTCTGAGCCTTCAATAACAACATAACAGATTGCAACACAAGGAAACAAAGAAGTGAACGTATGCTTAGTCCCTCTGGCAAAGGGAAAAACAAACTGAAAAACATGATCTCTTTGGCATTTAAAAAATATCTTTCTATATGGTAACATAAAAGAAAAAGTCAATAATGCAGAGCTGCTACTTAAAAAAAAAAAAAAAAGAAAAAAGAACAAGAAGATATTACAAGATGCTCCAGTTAAAATATCTCTTAACTGGCTCCAGAGGGGCAGAGTCACCCCTTGTCTGCTTCAGCTCTGACCAGGAGGTGAGGCCTCGTATATGGTAGTGAAGCAAAGCTGGAAAAAAAAGGATTGGAAAGGGGATTTCAAGGTTGAAACATCCATACAACAGACTCCTTTGGGTCAGGCATAAAGTGATCAGTCAGGAACTTGTATTTTTTGACAGAGTAGAACTGATTTTGATACTAGGCAACATCCACTACCAGTACAAGCTGGGGGATGAAAGGATTGAGCAAAGCACTGCCTAAAAGGATCTGGGGATACTGGTGTATGGCAAGCTGGGCATGAGCCAGCAGTGTGCCCTCACAGCCCAAAAAGCCAACAGTGTCCTGGGCTGCACCAAAAGAAGCGTGGCCAGCAGGTCAGGGAGATGATCCTGTCCCTCTACTCTGCACTGGTGAGACCTCACCTGGAGTACTGGAGTCCAGATGTGGAGTCCTCAATACAGGAGAGCCATGGACCTGTTGGAGTGCAGAGGAGGGCCACAGAAATGATCCCAGTTATGGAACACCTCTCCTATGAGGACAGGCTGAGGCAGCTGGGGCTGTTCAGCCTGGAAAAGAGAAGACTGTGAGGAGACCTGATATTGGCCTTTTGGTATCTAATGGGAAACTACAGGAAAGAAGGGGACAGACTCTTTAGCAGGGTCTGTGATGATAGAACAAGGGAAGTGTTCCTGTTCATCACAGGGGAGTTGGACTAGATGGCCTTTAATGGTCTCTTTCAACTCTAAGGATTCTATGATTTTCTTCGAAAATATTTTTTTTGTAAATTACTATGGAGAAGTTATTTTGCTAAAGATGAAGATGGTAAAGAAATTGTGAGATAATCCCACATACTTAAGGACAATTCTGAACAATCTAAACCCAGAATCTAACCACTGTCTGCAAAAGGAGATTCTCAAGAGTTTGTTTTTCATGGATATTGACTGATGCGATTTTGGGAAAAACCATCCACCCATCAGATGGTGATTCCTCCCTAACCTTTCCTCCTTGCTCTTTGGTTTGCTAACTCTTTGCATCTGAACTTTGCTGACTAGGGGCTGAGTAATACTAAGAAATCCTTGTTTAGCATGGGTCTTCTGCATATGTAAATTCCAGCCTCATTTAGCTTCCGTAATCTGTACAACACAAGACTGTGATTTTTCTATCCAGAAACATAACTGGACTGCACAGTCTGAGTTTTTAAATGTGAAAATTAGGACCTTAAATCTGTGATTTGAGAATGCGTTAACACAAAGCAGAGAACAATTTGGATATGTTTGGAGGGTTACTGCCTGAGGGTCAATTGAAACAAGCAGATCTATGGGGCATAGTAATGGATAAGGTAAGCAATCGCAGGTGCAAATATGCCTGGGGCTTGTCTAGCTTATATTAAAATAAAAAGTTTGATAGCGCTGATCATTTCTGTGCCTTTGCATTCTAAACAGCCGCAGGCATTGCCTAAGCATTTCAGCTGCATGCTGGTGGGTTGGCTGGGACCAGGCACCAGGAAGGGTGATAAAGGGTGGAAGGACACAAAGGTACACAGCTCCATTGTTGAGAAAATAAGTCTGAATGAATATCCAGAGGTCAAAAACAGAACAATTGCAAGCCACAGAGCATACCACTAACAAACCCCCGTTTCCCAGCATTTTTTATTCTTTTAAGTCAAATCCCAAAGCACCTTGGTGGCAATGTTCCTGCATGGGCTGATGGAGGCAAAACTGTTCCTGAGGGCTCATGTGGGGCGACTAAGGTGCCTACCCCTCTGCAGCCCCATTCTGACTACAGTGCCTTTCTGTATGCATCCTTTTGCTGATGTTTTAAACTAATGGGCTGTCTGTGTTGTCCTGGGGGTAGAGGACTGCAAGACAAAGGCAGGGGGGATTGCTAGGGACAGAAACATCTAGAAATTCTGTAGCAAAGTCTGACAGCTTCATTTTGGAAGTGCTTATTTTCACTTGCTTGTTTAAAGCACGAGAAACTCTAAGACTACTAAAAGTCAGATTTCCTATTTTTATCTGATTGTGCTCAATCTTTGTATGTGAGTTCTTGCTAGGCTGCTTTGCTGCTTGTAGAAATAGACCATGCTGCAACTCACAGATGTGTGTGGATTAGTAATACCTAATGGACTGAAGTCTAATTGGAGGGAGAGAGATGTGCGTAGAGAAGAGGAGCCTCAAGGAAGACTATTTTTCAATGTCTTCAACAGAGATAAGTGGCCACGATAACTTATCACAGTGAGTTTTCAGCTCCAAAATCTACATTCAAATTTTGGCTGAGGGGAAGTCAGTTCACTGAGGCTTGAACTAACTTCCAGTTGAGTTTTTCTGAGCCCTTCTGCAGCACGCTGTGTGCTTGGACCAGCCAGAAAGCTGAGCCGAGGCCGTGGAAAGCAATTGATGTAGGATGGCAGAGGGCTGCCTTCTGCCATCCATTATTCTTCCCAGAGGTAAAATCATATCTCTGCTGCTGTCAGCAGCAGCACTCCTTTTGATTTTAGTGAAGATGAATCTGATTTATATGGGCCTTGTGTATGATCAGTGGTGTGTCCACAGCAAGAATCTGTAATAGATTTTTGGTCTATCCCTATCTCCCAATGAATTAATTAACTAATTGTGAACAACAACAAAAGAAGAAGCAAACAACAAATTTCAGAACATCAGTTTGGAGCTGAAAAGAGAACGAGGTGTGGATAAGGTGTAGATCTTACACAGGCTTTTGTGTTTTTCTGGGAGATAGCATCACCAATGGAAGCAACCTCTTCTGCCATGCGTTGGGTATTACTGGGTTAACAGAACTGAATGGTTTGCTTTTAAAAGGCACAGCTGGGCAAGAGAGCAGCTGAAGGAGAAATACTGCACTGGCTGCTGTTATGTCCTCCAAAAGAGCCAAAATACACTTGTTGCCAGTGCTCTCTGTGCATTCCAGCTTGGGTAGAGAGAACCCACCAAGGATGACATGTGGGCTCATATGCTTGCAGATCTGTTTTGTTTTATTTTTGCATTGGGAGGGTAAGAAAAGACAGCAGTAGAAGGTAGCATTTCTTCATATGTCAGATGCAGCATTTTCTTCTTTTGTGAGTTTAGCCTCAAGGATCTTATTCACTATCCCTTTCAGATCTTTCAGTTCACATCTCATCTGCCTCTGTTTTGTGTAATCAACCAATTAATAATGGCTTGAGAAGCAGGCGGGGATAATTGGCATCCACTTTGTAAAAGAATAATCGTGAGCATGAAAATAAATTGTATGGATTGTAATTGTTTTCCTTGCCTCTCATTCTTTTGCACCACATTAGTCCTTGTAGCACCTCAGGGAAGAATATAATGTAAGATGGCCATTCCGGGTCAGGCCTAAGTTCTCATCTAGCCAAGCGTCTGTCTTTCACAGAGACTATTAAAAGGTGGTTTGGAACTCTGATAAGGAAAAGAGGGAACAGTTCTTTTCCCAGTACTTCTTGAATCTCCAGCAATTAGTGTTTTGGAGAATTCCTAAGCCAGAATTTGTACGTATATTGCAGTTCTCCTGTTTAGGTATTTTATATGCTTATCTGACTGTGTTGCAAAATCCCACAGTTACTACCCTCACAGATTCTGTGAGGTAGAAAAGTGGTATATTATCTCCACATTATGGATTTTGAACTGAGGAGCAGAGGGACTTGAAATGCCACCATCTAAAAATAGATTAGAGCTGTTACAGTTCATTAGCACAATAAAAACTTTTGAACAAATTGATACCCAGCCTGTCCTTAAAAATCCAACCTCTCTATAAACTCCCTATTACAATGCTACACGATGAGACAAGGGTGACTGCAGCCCTGAAATTTTATGATAGTTCCATGTTGCTTCACTTTCCCAGTAAATGCCAGCACGATGATCCTACAGTATGACTTCAATTATGCAAAGTTGCTTCCAGATGACTTTCAGACTCCAAGAGCAGGTACCCTCAATTAAAGAAGGAAAGGTGTACGGGCATGTGTGATCCTCATCAGAAATGTGCAGATTGCTTGAAGGGATTTGCATGTTGTTGAAAATGTCAGTAGTTCATGACACTATAAGAACATAATACTAACATATATAACTCCTCTGTTAGAAGGAGTTCAGTAAGATGGGAAGATGTACACCAGGAGGTCTAAGCTAACAGTAGGCAGGACACAAGGAGGACTGTTTTATTGTTTGGACTCCATTGCCTTGGTGTAAAAGATATAGAGAGTAAAATCCATACTGGGACCCAGGTTTATGCTGCTGTTGCCATATTGTCTAACAGTCAAGCACTTGGCTTCAATGCTATTATGTGCCTTCCTTGGTGAGTAGTTAGATTGAGTACTATTGATGCTACTTTATCATTTCCATGATGACTGTGAGACTGTAGGACCAAATGTGAGGTTGTCATTCTAAATTAAAGACATTTGTTAGTTCAGCATTTATTAACACCATCCCACCTCGCTTTATCTTCTCTCTCTTTTTTTCTTTTTTAATGAATATGTACTTACTGTCAAAAGGCTACTGTACAATGTGTGCTAAAATGTTCTACTTCAACAGAAAATATAAAAATACTTTGGCAAATTATTATCGTTGTTCACAGCTCTCATATTTGGCTAACTGTGAGACATCTGGTTTGGATACCTGGATATTATGCTGCAATCATACATGGCTAATAAGCTATGAAGTAAACATTTTTAAGTACCTTAAAGTTCTTACTAATGTAAGTTAAAAGGCCCATAATACTTTTCTTATTCCGTTCATCCAGAAAGCTGTTACTGTACCAGTAGTGTCTTGGTTGGATACATCTGACAGCAGGTTTAATGACCTTGATATCAAGAAGAGCTCAAATAAATGTTATAGATGTTGAATAACTAATAAGGATGCTTAGTAATAACCACAGAAAACAGAATAAATGAAGTTTCTCAACAGCAGAAAAATGTTGAAAATATGATCTTTTAAAGAAGAGTGAGTAGATATACATGCATTTTTTCTTTGATAAATCTTCTGATAGAGTTTTTTCATTCCATTATTCTATATATGTGTTCCCTCAGAGAAACCAAACTGGTGTGAAGAACATGAAGAAAAATAATGCCATATACAGTGATGTAGACTGTAGGTAGAAAGACTACTTTCCTACATAGGAACGTAGAAACGCTTTCGAGAAAAACAACACTTGTAAAATGACAAACACACACATCCTGGATCCCAGCTGGTCACAATGGCAGATCCATATTGTACTAATGCTTGTGCTTCCCACTCTTGTTGCCAACTAGTTTGCTTAACTAGTTTATGTGAGAGGGAAAGTGAATGTTTATGGTGAGATTTAAATCCTGATGTGCCTGATATCATCAGCTTGGCATCTGTGGGGAGAGATGGTGGCAGGACAGGGACACAAATTTGTTGTTTCATTATCTTTTAATTTGTATTAGAAACACCTCCAAATAGTTGGCCTTCCAAGGTGGCCCTTCCTAGTTATTTCTCAACGGGGCAGCATAACGCATTGTTAAGCGTAAATTGCTCTTGGCTAGTTTTTCAATATAATTTGACAACATAGTTTGATTTTGCTCTAACGTGATCCAGAAGCAGTTTCCCGGTAGTGGGACAAAAGGGAATCTGAAGAAACTATTATCTGGAATTCCTTGCAATTTGCTGCTGTTTTACAACACCTATAATGTTTTGCTCAACAGTAGCAATCTTACTAGCTTCAAACACTCCACTTAGACGTGTTCAGTGATTACATGAACTGTATGGATTTCATACATTAGATGAGACTCAGCTTAGAATACAAATGTTATGAGCTTTACAATAATGCAGTGAATCCCAATTTCATTTTGATTGCAATAATCTGGAGTCAAATGTGCAAACCTTTGCTAATTTAAGTTGATTTTACCTTTATCGTTTTGCATATTACATGATCTTGAGCCACACAAACAAAAGCTTGTTTGGACTTACTGTGCTTTCCTTTTCAGAAAACAGAATTCTTTTTAATTAAAAACACTTTAAAAAAATCAGTATGTGTAATTGCTAACACCTGCTATGTGTTACTAACAGATGTTTCTTACTTACCTAAGGGAACTGTTATAATTACACTATAAGCTTATTGGAATGGCATTTAACCAAGATAGTTTAGGAACTTTAGGTGGTGACTTTGTGTTCTTTTATTAATCTTTCCTATAAAAAAAACTTTAAGTGATGAGCTTTTATTTTTTTAATTAATTGAAAACAGCAAAAAAAGTCATCTCTCCTGAGTCTCCTCCCCAACCCGTTTTCACCAAAAGCAATTAACCAGAAATAAACTTTGGAGCTTTGGTCTTTCCTCTCTCTTTTTGATCCATCCCTGAGCATCAAGGAGGAGTACGTGTGCGTTGTTCCATGCTTAGCACTGGAAAGGCTCATGTTCAGGTGGTGGTGTGAGAGACCTTACAAGTCCTGCTAATGGTGGGGTTTGAGCAGCACAGGCTGGCTGTGTGGTGTTGGAAAGCCCACCCAACCTCTGTGCCTCTGCACTGTGGTTCATGAAACATTGTGTCACGGTGCGTTGGGAGGCCCAAGTCAGAGGCATGAGCATAGGGCTTTGCAATCTTTATGTTAAAGTAAGGGCTGACCATAGCAGCTGACCTGTGGCTAGCAGCTTGCAGTCAGGAGGTTGGCCTCCTCTGTGTCACGGAGGCCAGCTGGCACCAGAGCTACCAGGAAGCGCTCTGCATTCCCATGCCTTCCACTCGCCTGCAGAGTGACTGCTCCGTGTTCTCTCTCTGCATTTCCATTTATGAAACTAATCACACAATTACCTGCAGGCATGTGTTAAATATGACACTGGTCTCCGCAAAATAATGGGCCAATTGCAAACAATGAATAAAGAGAGGCAGCTCCATTTATAACTGCTGTTTCAACAGAGCTGTGTTGTAATCAAAGTGATCTGAGGGTGACTCATTAATTAATTGATGTTCTTTTTTATTATGTGCTATTGAGTTAATGAGTAATTTGTGCTAGATAACTCTCTGAACACGCTGATTACGTGAGATATTTTCTGGGGCTTTCATACCAATGACACGCTGAATAGGTGGAAGATGGTATTTGCTTATGTATACTCATTATTAGCAGGTTCAGGATGAATATAAATCAGCAGAAGGGCATTTTAAAAGGTATTAGATACATGCAACCATTACTTTAAGGCTTTAAACAGATACTCTAAAGCTTTTAATGCCTTAAATAGTATTAAAATCACTTTCTTTATAATACTTCTATCACCCACAACTGGCAGCTTCTAGAAAGGGTGCCTACACAAAAGATTTTTACTGGGAGCATGTTTGTGCTAATGGCCTATTACCTTGCACATACTGTATTTTGCTTTCCTTTTGCAAGGTACTGTAGTGAACAGTAAACAGGTTTGGTCTGCATCATTGGACTGAAGTAGGAGAAATGTATTAAGTGAATATATAATTGGCTTCTTTTATCTAAAGTGGTATTTAAAAGAATAAAAACACTGTTCTTATATACAGTACACACTTTTCTTTCTGTAGCTTGAGTTGTTAAAGCTTTTGCTTTATTGAAACCACAACATCTCCAATGCCATAGGAGTTTTTTATTCATTAAACAACAAATGGCTAAATTGATAATTTAGTCTGACAACAGCAGCACAGTGGAAGCTTTCAGAAGAATCAGCTAAATGTATAAAATTATACCCAGCAATCACTACAGACCTTCATTTTTGACAAGATTTGTTCTAGGTACAGATGACTGTAAACTACCTACTGCTGAGAAAATTATAAGAAGCTGCTGTATATTATGTAGAAAAAAGCCTTTAAAGTACTTTATACAGGCTAAATCCTACCAGAGTCCCTGTTTGTTTGGTTTTTTTTTCCCCACATTCTCCCTTCTCACTGACCACTTTTCAATCTACTTTCCTCAAGTCATTTTACATGTAGGCAATTAGGAACACTTGAGGGGGTGGAGGATGAATTTTCTTTATTTACATTACAAGAGCATAAATTTGAGCATTTTGGGTGGTGGGGGGTGGCAGGAAGAGGCACGAAGATATGCTTATATTAAAAATAAAAATAAGCAAGATAAAAATACAGTTATAAGAAACAGATCGACTCTTAGCCCTGGTCACAGCTCCTGCAGAATCCAGGCCATCTTGATGCATTGCTAGTTGTGGCACAATAAGACACATCACGTTGTGATTGGCAGAGGAGCTTTCTACCGTTGAAAATCAAGGTTCAATAATTCTCCACATGGCTTAAAAAACAGCAGCTCGAGAATAATATTGTTGTTTGTTGTTGTTGTTGGACTGGCTAAACTTAGAGATCTGTAGAGATAGAATTATAATACTCTGAAGACAGGAGATGCAAGTGGAAGCAGTCTTTTCTGGCAATTAAGCATACACTGAACAATGGTCATAGCAGAATGTTTTACTATATACCAATGGAGCATGTTGACACACACAGTGATGGAGAAGGAAAGCTATGAAAAAACCCAAAGGAGTGGTCTGGGCTTCAATCAAAAAGATCAATAAGGCGGTCTGGCAGATAGTCTCTTTTAATATTGTCTTATGATATTATACTGTGGTGCTGTAAATGTTTCCATTAAGTACATCAACTCCCAGCTATTATTTTAACAGCCAGGCAAGATGTAAGTTTGAAATACAGGAAAAAGTGTAATCAATCTTTGACCTACCTCAAATCTACACTTATAATATATCTCTGCATACTAATTCTAGATATGTAAGTGATTAAGATACAGAAGATCGGAGTGCTCAGAGCAATGCCATATGATCACATTGCAGCACTTCAAACACGCATACCAATGTTTTTTCATCTGCATATCAGCTGATAGAACTCTGAGACTATTTTTTTTCCTCTGTAGCAGGACCACCCTTCTCTTCTCCATATTGTGCAACATATCACAAAATGCACACGTGTACAAATGAGTAACACTGCATGTAGCAATGAGCTGCTATTTTCCCATTTCACTCTCTTCATTTACCCCACGCAGAGCCAAGCAGTTGCACTTCGTGGTCAAGTGCTACAGCATTTATAGCTCTGCTAGTATGTATTTACCTTCATCCCCAACAAACCTCTTGCAGATCAGGTGGTTTTCGTGCTCTCCTACCTCAGATCCATGGTTACTTACTGCATATATGAATGCTCTGCATTTCCCAGAATGTCCTAACGCTGCTAGTAGCATTTAGATGCATAGCTCTTGATTTTCTGTAGAGCTGAACTGCTTTACAAAAGCAGTGTATTTATTTAGCCCCACTTGGCAGATGGGGGCAACTGAGGCACAGAGAGGTTGAGTGACTCACCCAAGCTTACAGCAAGTCAAAGACAGAACCAAGGTCTTTTATTTCCTATTCCTCAGCCCTATTTCTGAACCAGGGACTTCTATCAAGTCTATAATCTACCAGTGGAAGGCTCAAACGAACTCTTTCTGGCTTCTAACTGGAATAAACAACAGTGGCCAGAGGAGAAAATTGAAATTGGAATCAAAATAAGATAACACTTTTCCCCTTCTGGACATCCGCACCTTCACGGAGAGAACAAGATGTTTATTGCACTTGAAGATCACCTGGAAGAGCCCAATAGTACCTGTGCTGCATTGGCGCCTTGAAGACATTAAGAGATGGGAAAGGAGTGGAAGAGAGATTTGTACTTGTGGTGGGGAGGAAGAGAGTTCTCAAAGTAGGGTTAAATTTCATTTAAAAGGCTTTCTGAAACTATTTCTTCCAATTAGCAAGAACAGCCTGATGAGTCTTTTCATTTCTTGCTGGTCCTGTACGGGTAAAGCCAAGTTATGCGAGTCATGCTTATTTTTTAAAAGGGTTCACAGCCAGAAACAAAACCACACAGTAACAATAGTCATTAGAACTAAGTATCCATTTCTAACTCAATCCACCCTGCAGTGTACTCAAAACCACACTAAAGGAGTTACCCCACTGCATTACAGGGTTTCCTTCCCCATCCCCAGGAAAAACACCTCGAAACAACAGGACAGGGAGAGCTGGGAAGGACAGCAGTGAACTTCAGCAGAGTTGAGAGTTCTCAAAAACAAAAATAAGAGCTCAGCTTCATAGCAACATAGGATACAGGATGTTTCTTCTTTTTTTTTTCTTTCTTTTTTTTTTTTTCCTTTTTGTTTTGTGTGTGTTGTTTTTTTAAATGCAGGCTGTTTCCTGGTGAGCTAGATTGCAGTGGCAAAGACAAAGGAATTAAATAGGCGTGTAACAGCTTTTTAAACATTCATCTTGCTTTCCAATGCCAAACACCTGTAAGCTCTGTCAGGGGTATGAGCACTTAAGGACATCCTGCTGATGCAATAGCTTCATGGCTTCAAAAACACAGGTCCACCCCTCCTAGAAAATGGGCCGACTGGCAACAGTAGGTGTCAGCAGTGACTCTACCTCAGACAAAAAGATTTTGATTGCTAATATTGATGGGGCAAAGCTGTGGGATGTTCTCGAGAAGTAAGTACTTGTGGGTTTGAGTGTGGTAGCCCTCACTTTCTGTACCAGTACTTCAAAGTTTTGTCCCATCTATATCAGCATTTAAATTACTTTCAGCACACACTGAGGCGGGTCCCAGAGAGCAGCCACTCTCCTAGTGCCAGCTCAGGGTCCTCTCCTTGATGCAAATAGACCCTTGGAGGGGGCTGCTTACAGTGCCTTCTAGTTTAAGTCTTTTCCAGGGTCTGCTGAGGACACAGACCTAGAAAACTTCAGGGTTAAACCCCGACTTTAAAAAAAAAATAAAATAAAATAAAAAAGAGAGAGGAAAGAAAGTGGAACCCCACTGAATTACAAAATAAAAATAAAAAAAAATTGAAATGCACATAAACAAATTACTCTCCCATTTCTCCCTGCCCTCAAATTAAATGTGCTCAGAAAAATAACATATATATATTT
>PPHD01016501.1:0-15531 GCA_002909625.1 Bambusicola thoracicus
GGAGAGGCGGCGGGGCCGCGGCGGCGCCCTTTGTGCCGGGCCTGGGGCGGGCGGGGGCCGCCGGGAGGTGAGCGGCGGCGGCCGGAGGGGGAAGAGGAGGAGGCGGGCGGCGCCGCGTGTGGCGCGCGGGGGTGGCCATGTTGCCGGGCCGGCGCGGCCCGCCGCTAACGGCGGCACTAACGGCTCCGAGCGGCCGAGGGCGGAGCGGGCGGTCCGTCCGTCCGTCTCGGGGACGGCGCCTTTCCGCCTCGAAAGCCGTACTTCGATGGAAGCTTTCTGGGGACTTCTTGATAACTGAGAACGTCGTTCTTTTTTTTCCGACGCGTGTTTGTGGTGTTGCGCGCTTACAAGCGCTGTTCTTGCCTGCGTTTCCCCGAAGAAGTGGAGCGGCCGGAGCTGGCCCAGGCCCGCCGTTGCTGAGATCCCACGCGCTCCGCGGGCCCCGCGTGACCGCCTGGCTGTGGGGCGAGCAGGAGAGGCTGAAGGAAGGGTTCTTTGTGGCTGCGGCGTACCGAGCCTGGGTAGCCGGTGCCTCCTTTGTAGCACTTGGCGTTAAATCCAGTAATCGCTTGGCCGTTTTTAAATAAAGATTAATTGTAGTACGTGAGGGACGTGGCCCTATACCCTTTTGTAAGGGGCCTTGGCTCTCTTCTTGCAATTTTCTTTCACGAACGAAAAAACTGCCTTTATTTACAAGGAGCCGTGGGGTTGGGCAGCGTCTGTGAGTTCTGGGAAGGCAGAGCAGCAGTTGTTAGGACAGCGAGCTGCTCTACTCTGCCCACGGTCGCCGGCCGCGGTGCTGAGCGCTGGGTTTGGCGTCCCATACCCGATCTTTCTGAGCTGTAGCCACGTTTCCAGAGGTGAGAGCTTTGTGTCAGCTCACTGCTTTGTAATGGTCGCTGAGCTTGGCAGGTGTTGGGATAAACAGTGTGTCATATTGATGGCTGCTGGGAATGGGAGCTACGCAAAGGGCATAGCTCTGTAACCGTGATGCTGGCACGAGCATGGCCGTCTCTGAACTGCTCTCTCCATCCATCTGTACAAGTGTGTGATTGCATACTGAACCAGGTCTGGGGCCTCATTTAACCAGATAGAAACAATGGCTTTTGTCGCACCATTTCCCAGTGAGGCCGGTTCCCCAGATGTAGTTTATCGTGCAGTGATAAACAATTGTGCTGACCCAGTGAGAGTGGAGGATGGAGCAGCACTTAGAACTGTTGAAGTGACATTGGGGTCTGCTTGCAATTAAATATGCCTGCCTTCAGGAAACAACTATCAGCTATGCTTGCTTATTTTTAAACGTCTTTACATAGTTAAGCCTTTGTTTATTATTCTTCTAGGTGGCTCATACTTCTACCTAAGCATCGAGTCAAACCTACATAGTAACAGAGATCTTAGCCGCTTAGTGTTGCGTAAATACTGCATAGTATACCACTGAACAAATTAATTCTATGGGGATGTTAGGGATTTGATTACCATGTGATCATAGGGAGCCTCTTTTCCTGTAGACCTTCAAAATCTGGCATGAGGCTTAGCAGGGTCCTGTTAAAATCAGTGATGCACGTTCTCAATAACATACAAGTTCTAGAAACGTTTTATATCATGTGAAGGGGCTGGAAAAAAGTTTCTGAAACTATTTAGGAATATTGAGACTTGAGGCTGAGGGACTGCAGAGAGTCCAATGGAAGCTGCTAAGGAAAGCCAGATTATTCTATACACGTAGAAGTCTGTAGTACAGTGGCTTATACTTCCACTGCAGAGAAAATGCGATCGTTTGCAAAATTGAGAAGTAGGAACTATCAATGTTTTCTCTTGCGCTGTCCCAGATGGTTGCTCTTTTAAGACTGTTCTAGAACAATTTGCCCGAATATGCAGAAGTGTGTCCTGTTAGTTTGTTCATCTGTACCCTTTGAGGATTGAATGTGATCAGATGACACTGTGCAAAAGTCCACAAAGTCAACAACAAAACCAATAGTGATGCTTTAGTAAACAGTAGTTTACCAAAGGTGACTTTAAAATGTAGCCATGGAGAAACTAACATGCGAGTGGGATAAGATGTGTGGAAGTAATTTACGTGGGAGCAGCTGAGCCCTTATTGCTCAGTTTGGAAACAAACATCATGGTTCTTTGATTTGCTTTGTGACTGCTACTTTTGCACTTGGTCAGATGTGGTTCTTAAATATCTAACTTCACGTTTCAAGTGTAAACTCAGGTCATGTAGTTTGAGAAACACTTGTTTAGGTGAAATAGTCAATAGGTAGGACTCAAACTGAGCTGATCTTTCTTTAAATGAAATGGTACTCCTCCTGGAGGGATATAAACACAGCGGTATAGAGTCGTAAAATTCTGGGAAGTTCGAAATAGCTCTTCAAATCCAAGGTGTGCTGAGAGGTATTAGTGACAGAGAGCTAGACGTAAATTCAGTGCAGGCCAGGTCCACCTTTACCTTTACTCCTATTGCTAGGTATTTCAGCCATAACCTTGTCCAGCTCTGGTTGAAGTCGGTACAGTGCTCAGGTGTAGTACAGGGAACATAAATGTATCTTGTGTGCTGTTGAATAATTGAGAGCTTCTAGCACGAGTTGACCTCCTCACTGTAAATAACATTTCTGGCAATACAAAGCCTCCTGTATTATTTTAAGAGAAGGAATGTGTTGGACATCTTGTAACTGAGATAAACGTCTTTCTGAAAGCAATTTAAGAACAGATACATTTCACAGAGCATATAGAATTTCAAGCTTATTTCGAGCTAATGCATTAAAAATAGTATGAGACTGTGTTATGTTGCTTCTGTTGATTCAACCTGTGGGTCTAGAGGTACATAGAAAATTGTGATGATGGAGTGTGACCCTTTGGTAGCTCTGTAAAGATCAGTGTGATCTTTGAGTGGACAGGGCAGGGAGTCAGATGAGCCGTGCTGGAAGGCAGCATGAAGTATGACAGGGAAATAGGGAAATTTCTTAAATTCTGAAATATACTATTTTTCTAAATTGTTCATATTATGAAGGTATCAGAAGTGTTGTCTGTAGATTTATGTGCTGTGTAATGTTTTGTTAACTGGGTAATCTGGGTACTTTTTTGCCTGTTGTGTAGAATTGTTGATTATAGAAATGAGAGATGTTATACAACTTTTTTTTTTTTCCCCTTGAGTTATCGGAGCTGTTGTCAGCAATTTTGGGGGAGGTTTTTTTTTTGTCCATGTTAGGATTTAAGGTTAAGTGTTGCTAGTTATCTTTTCCCACCTGTAGGTTTCATGTTCCAGTAGCATGGGCAGCAGCAGAGCAGACTGGTGTGAGATGTGGCACTACTTAATCTCTTGTTCCTGTCCTCCTGCACTCATGTTGCATTTCTCTCCTGGTTTGTTGGGGTATCACTCCCTTAAAATCATGAGCCATGTTTGTTTTCTAATGGTGAATGCCTTCTAGAAATCTGGTGTTCTGAGTTGTAATGTATGCTGTCAGGGTAGTTATTCCCTGTTAGGCCTTGGTTATTTTGTGCCTAGAGCTTTTTTTTGTTCTTGTGTCTGGAAAGCCATTTTATGTTGCTGGATTTGCAGTAGGGTGCTACTGGTACCTTTTACTCCAATTAGTAATATGTATGCTTCATGTGATTTTTACCGCTGTGTAGTCATTCCTCAGAGTTGGGTATCAGTCCTGCTGATCTATAGAAAGCCATGTTTGTTTTCTGTTCTCTCTCAGCACATAGGATTTGCTTGTGGGTGAGCTTAAATACTTCTTTGTCTAGAGTATTTGAGCTAAATAACTCTTGATTTTTGTACTTTGTGAATAGTTGTCCCAACTGTGGTGCAGTACAGGTATCTACAAGAAGCACCAGGAGATAACTGACATGCTTTTGCCCTAGACATCTGCTAACTGGACCACACATTTTTCTTCTCTTGGAAACCTGAGGTGAGAAGGTGGAACCTCTCAGATGTATCTTAGTTTGGTTTTATTCAAAGAAACTGCACAAGCTTCTTCTGCCAGCTGAATTCTCTGACGTTTCACCAAGGTGATGTGAGGCTGCATCCTTCTGGAACATACGTGTCATTCTTTTAACTGGACTTCCTAAACAACTCTTGTAGATCATTAAATCATGGATGTGGTCTGGGCGGTATCTGTGAACGCTGGGTGGAACCTAGTCAAGCGGGTTGCTTCTTTTAAATAACCTGACTATGCAGTTCTTGCAGTGAGCAGCACCCATTTCCTGTCCCAGTGACATGCACACCTTCCTTTCATACGCTGGTCATTATGTGCTGTGGAGAAGGAATGAATAACACCAATTAAGCCTGCAAGTGTCAGAATCCAGGTAACGTGCAGATAGGCGCAGTCACTAAATGCTGAGTAGGTGAATGTTTCGTAGACTTCTGCAAGCTGATTCCTACATCAAGAGGCATGTGGGTAGTGAATGTCACTGCTAATTACGTGCTGTATTGTGTTTGAGGAGTAGGATTGGCCATTTGAAGCTTTCCAGTCTGGCTGGTAATGCTACCCTCTTTTATTACATCTGTTTTAAAAGCAACAAACCCAGTGATGGTTTAATAGTAGACGCAACGTCAATTTTAGGTTAAAGTAGGCATTAGTTATGAGGAGTAGTAAAATACAGTAAATGAATGTAAGTCTAGAAGCCCAGAAACTGTGGGTGGAGATGATCTGGCTTTAAGTTAATAGTGTAGCAATTGCAAGACTTCAAGGTGTCAACTGGTAAAATAGAAGAAACATAACTTTAATTCATGCTATATTTATAGAATCATGTAAAGGCAGTGTTGGGTGCGTGCTTGTGGTTTGCTGTAGGATTTCAGTAGCTGGAAAGAGGTTGGGCACAAGAAAGGGATTCTGGCGGTTACTGAACTGTAACTTTGTGTTTGATTAATGGGAAATACTTTGCTATACAAACACTTCTGTTTGGTTAGAATGGTGAGATAAAAGATGAAAAGAAAAGGGAGCCGGTATAGTTAACTAACTAAAAATGAAAGTGCTTTTTATTTTGATGGATAGCGCTGGGAAATAAAAGGTAGTGCACATAAGCTTGCTTTAAGCTTCTGCCTGAGGTTAAGCAGAAAAGTTTTGTGATAGAAGGCTCTGCTTCCAACTTTACACCTGTTTCCAAGTTTACTGTAGTGTGTGCAGCTGTGCCTGTCCTTGGTGGAATCCTCTTCGGGCTGGGCTCATGCTCAAGGGGAACTGTGTGGTCCTGAGGTGAGACCGTGGCCAAGTCTTAGAAGTGAGTTGTCATGTGCTGCTTTGGGCAAGAGCTTGAAAGGATGGGTAGTCTGAGTTTCATTAAAGTTACACAGCTTTCAAAACAACTTAAGAGACTTATTATTATGGTGACTTAAAAACATTTCTGCGGAGTCAGATGTCTCCATTTGTTCCAAAATGGACTTTCATGTGGTTACCCTGTTAAGGGTGACCATTGGTGTGTAGGGTAAGTATTGAGGCTCATTGTGTTTTTGCACTGTCTGCAGGTGCTATCTTAAGCCTTTCTTATGTTGTCTTCCATTGGAAACAAGGAATTGCATTTATATGGTAGTCCTGCGTGTGCTTGGTTTTATATTAATTCTTCCACTTGGGATTGTTATGTTTCTGGAAGAGTGACCTGGGAGATGCTAGGATCGGCTCTTTGTATGTTGAAAGCTCTTTGCTGAGCCAATATGAATGAGTTTGGAAAGTACTCTGCATTTGACAAGATGGTGTCGGACATAAAAGTCATTAGCACTTGACATCTACTATTTACAATTGATTTACAGCTGCAGAGTAATGTGAATGAAAGCAAGTATTAGCACAAACTCTTGCACTTAGTTTACTTCCCACATACTGATCTTTCCTTTTTTTTTTTTTTTTTTGCACATCTAATACTTCTTGAACCCTTCATATGAAGTCTTTGGCAGGGCATTCTGTGTACGCCTTGATTTCATGTAGTATACTGCAAGCTATAACTCAAGGGAGCTGCTGAAATACTGCTTTGGTGTATTTGGTAGCCTCTGTGCACTGACCATCTTAATTTCTTCTCTGGGACTCCTGTGTGTGATTAAAGGGAAGGGTGTGGACCTCATCCCATCACTTTAAAAATAGATGGGCCTAACACTGCAAATCTTACTCTAGAGAAGACCTGAAATGCTCAGTGGTGCTCTAGTTAATTCTTGAAGGACTGTTCAGTTTGTTAGAGTCTTTCACTGGAGGAGATGGGACAGATTGACAAGCGAGGGAAGCGGTGTTAAGTAGTGATGGCTCTCGTTAGGGACTGTTCAGAAAGCATTTATTCTCTTAAAGGAGGTGGGAGATTGTACTACCTACCCCTTGTAGTGTGTTAATCAAAGCAGTACCCTAATTGTCGCTGCCCCTGAGGCCTTCTCATCTCAGTCTGAGCATGGGAGCATATGAAAGCCTTCTTAAATGTGGTGTAAATTATGCTTAGCTTTCTTTGCTAGATAGACTGTTAAAGAAAGCATTTTTTCCCCCAGGCATGAAGGTGTAGTTTCTCTGAAGTTAACTATACTGCTGTTCTTAAGTAATAGCACTAGATGTATTGATACTGAAAGTCTGTGTTAAGCCAGGTCTCTAGATGCTGCCAGAAGAGTTTGTCAGCTGGGCTCATGAAGGTTAAGTGCTGTTTGTTATCACTTCAAATCCATTCCAGTTTTCAGCAGCTCTGGTCATGATGAACTGAGTAACTTGGAAATTGCTCCCTCCATTAGATGACTGACTTAATCCACTGATTTACTTAATCCACTCCTACGTTACTTTATTCTTTTAAGACCACAAAAGTTAAGCTCAATTTAAGTACTGCTTTTGCTTTGCTGCATTTAGGAATGACTTGGGTCTTTGGGTCTGCTGTAGTTCATGTTTGTTTATATTTCTGAAGTGCTTTTTCTGGGTTAACTGGAAGAAGTGAGCTCTATTGCTCATTTCTTGTCTTATTGCAATATTCTAGCATCAACTGCAGATTAGGGTGAGATGGTGGTAGCTGGAGAGAGCATTTGGCTTCACAATAAAGCTTTGTATTTCGGCTCTGAAGGTATGCCATTAGAATTGCAAACCTGACATGGTGGTTTCTCAAATGACAAGCTTGGTGGGGGGGTTATGTGCAAGGGAATGTTCTTTTGTGTTAAAACATTTGATATCTATAACACTGTAGAGATCTGGGGGGAGAAGAAACATAGAATTGGTCAAATCTGTGGTAAACCACGTGAAATTAAATTTCAGTTTGATGTTTGAGAACTAATACATGTTTAAATTATGTTGCTTGGTGCCTGAAACTTTGTTAGTAGTGGTGTTGCAAATAAAAATACCTACTTACCGGTTTAGTTTCTCCCTGCCTATAGTGGCAATTTTAAATTGAGGAGTTCTGGATCTGTCTGGGACTTGGGATAACACATTTTACTGAATAAGCAAGGACTTTGTAAATGGTTCCAATGGTGGTTTGTCTTATCCAAAAATCATCATATTTTCATTCTGAAGGTATTACTGTTCTGGGAATTAATTTAGAGGTGCCTATTCTAGATAATGTACTCTATTGTTTATTTCTGGAATAACTCAGCAGTGTCTTAGGTGAAGACAAACGTTCAGTAAAGAGAACTGGGAACAAATGACAGAGGCAGCAAGTCCATGAACAGCTCAGTGTGAACCCCCGCAGCTGGTATTATAGGGCCTGTTCAGGTGGTGAAGGATAAGGGGATACAAACTGCGCTTCTGTGATGTGATTTGACACCCTGCCCTCCCAATCCAATTTGAGTGAGAGGAATTCTAAGTTTCTGCGGTCTTAAAGTTACTTGAAGGAGCTGAAGTGCAACAATAAAAATTGAGAAGGAACTTATTAGTGAATCCTTTCTTCAAACAGGAAACCACTCCCAACCCTCAACCTTCAGAAGAGGAGAAAACCGAGCCAGCGCCTACTCAGGAGGTTGCCAGCCCTGAACAGTATATTAAGCATCCACTACAAAACAGGTGAGTACTATGGAAGCGATGATATGGAACTGAAAGTAGTAAAGCTGTCTCATTTAGCCAAGCTGCTTATTAGACTTGAAATATCTTGAATGGCTGGTGTCTACAGTAATAATGTCATCACCTGTAGGAAGCCCAGCAGAAGAAGCATTGTAAAGAGCTAATGCATGTGCTTGTATTAATGTCTCCTTAAGAGAAAAGGCTGTAGAGCACCTGAATTTTCATTTTCACCAAGAAAAACATGGAGCTGCTGTTGGAAATAAAGAAGAGGCATTGGAAAGTCCAAGCCCTCCTAACTAAATTCTATGTTTAGCGTGCAGAAATAGGTACTACTTAAATTAGTAAGCTACTATTGCTTTCTGACTGTGCTGCAGAGACAGCAAAGACTTCTCGAGTATAAAATTTCTTGATAAACCAGCACTTGGACTGACTTTCTGCAGAAGTTTTAAGCTTACAGGTTGAATTTGTTTCCCCTCATTCTCTCCTGTCTACTTCTGTCTCTTTTCCTATAAACACTTCTCTTGAATTCTTGCTGATGCTTTCCTATGAGTGGTGTGGAGCTTTTTCTAGCAAATAGCTAACTTCTAAAGCAAGGTTTGAAATAGTCAGAAAGTCTCAGCAAATGGACACCGGGTGATTTCAGGAATACTGTGGGAAGGTAAATCTACTCTAGTGCTAACTTGAGACAGCTTAATACTCTTGGAGTGGTCAAAATGAGAAATAGGCCTGTTCTGTTAACTGCCTCCTGAGGTATCCCCTTCCAACATTCCTAAGGAATGTCTTTGAGTGTAAAGATTGTTTTTTTGTAATATGTGTTGAAGCTTGTACTTATTGACATGTTAAAGAAAATAGGGTGGAAAATTTAATTAAGTATTCACGTAAATCTAAAGATCTAAAAACCTGAAGTGAAGTTTAAGCCGGTAGCTTTACAAAAAATGAGTTAAAGTGACATATATTTAAATTTGTTCTCCTTGTGTGTGAATGCTAGGGAGGCATTCATATATATCTAACCTTAGAATGCTAGAATTAGCTCGTGACTTTTACAGAGAAATTATGGAAAAGGCAGCTGAGTTCCTGATTGGACTTGTTGGCGGTGCTTCAAACCGCGATTGTTACTGGTGGGAGGACGTTGCAGTTTACCAGTGGTAAAAAAGGGAAACATCTGAGAGAGATTCAGTCTCAAAAATGACCCAAACACATTGGAAATAATTACCTCAGTGGAATAATCAAGTCTCCCATGACTATTGTAACTCTAAGATACGTTCTGCAGAGCTAGATTTTAGAAATGAGTTTTTCATGTTGCCTGCTAATGAAAACTGCTTGCCATGCTCATAACGTCTCGAGGTTTGCAGTTGCTTGGTATGTAATCAGTACTGAATTTTATTTGTAATGTACTTGAATTCTAGATGCTATTATTCTGCATTCTGTTCTCCTTTAGATGGGCGCTCTGGTTTTTTAAAAATGACAAGAGCAAAACTTGGCAAGCAAATCTTCGTCTGATCTCAAAGTTTGATACTGTTGAAGATTTTTGGGCGTAAGTAAACGTGTTTGAGCCTGCGCAATGCTGAGATGGTAACACAGTTATGCCAAAATCAGAAGGCATAAAGTTCTTCATTAACCACAACTCTTCGGAAATACTTCTAAAATTGCAGGCCAGGTCTACTCTATTCTTCAGAATATGCTAGAATGTAACCTAGAATATAACCTTTGGATTATGTGTAATTGGAGAGGTTCTTCACATTTTAAATGCACCTTTTTTTTGCTGTTAGTAGTGCTTATGATCACATATACATAGCATTCATTTAGAAAATGGCATTTGTGCAGTACTGATGTGAGTCTGTAAACTCTCAGAGGATCTGATTGTCTTTTAGTTCCAAATTCTGTTAGTTGGTTACATTCTTAGCGCTGGCTTATATGCGAGAATGCCTGCATCTGGAGCATAGTATTTGGAAGACTGATGAAAACTAGAGGCATCCTTGAAAGAACTGTAGAGATTTCAGAAGAAAATACCTTAATTCCAAGTTATAAGTCTACAAAAACACTTGAACTCAAACAGGAAGAAACTCCTTTGAGGATAGATGAGCTCATGTTGCTTACTGGAAGATTTCACTTTCTGAAATAATGAAATGTGGAGGGGAAAATGTACTGTGCAAGCAGTATGAGGTTGAGAATGGAAAAAAAGCATTATATACTTAGGTGCTATGTGCTACTTTGGGTATTATGGTTCTTAGGGTTTTTGTTGCATGCTTTCTTTCAGATCTGTAAGGGAGAGATATTGTCTCTTAAGCATGCAGTATTAAAACTCATCAGTGAAAGTAGCACCACCAGAGAAGAAACATGCTGAAGATTTTAAGCTAGCATTTGTCAGTACAGTCATTGGAGGGAGGGGGGTAGGATTCTGTTCTTGAAACTGGTTTTTGCTTTCCCTCAATGAGATGTGTGCTAAGTTGTTTGAAGCTTATCAGTATAGTGGGTGATGAGTAAGTTTTTGAGCTGTATAATCAAGACTGTGGTGGAAAAGTAAGTGTTCAGATTTCTCCAGTCAAGGTATAAAATAAGTCAGAGTAATTAGTTTTCTTTTTTAGCACTGGTCCATGCCTAAGTGTTAGTTGGTCTTGGACTGCAGATCGTCTTCTGAAGTCTCACCTTAGTGCAGGAAAGAAAAGCACCTATCTCCTTGTTAGGAGGCTGTAGATACTGCCTTAACTTTTTAGCTCTGAACTGCGTAGTTGTGAATTTAATTCCGGGTGTATTTTGTTTTGTTCTAACAGTCATCTCTTCTTGCCTTTTGAGTTCTTATTTCAGTTTGAATTATCAGGCCTACAGTCTTCAACTACAGAGTACTGTAATGAATAAAACAAAATTGAATACTTTTAAAAATCTCTCTGCAGAGAGAATAACCATAGGAGTATAAATTGTTATTCTATGCATATGTAGGGAGAAAAAGAGTACACATACACAAAACTTCCTTTGTTGCATGAGAGTTCAGTAAGTTATGGGTTGTTTTTTTTTTTTAACTGTTAGAACTAAGGTTAGAAGAAGGAAAGGTATTTTTGGAAAATACTGTGGTATAAGAGCCTGGCAAGTGTTAATGAAACAAGCTTCCGTTGTGCTTCTCTAGGCTAGAACTTCTTAAAGCTAATGCTTTTGTACTCCTGGGAAAAAAACCTAGGTAACAGGGTTGCTTCTGAATAACTTTAATGCTGTTTAATGTTTACATTTTATTCAGTCATGTCCTAAATTCTGTAAGAGTTTCTGTACCTTAAAATAATGCTTAGTTTTTAATCCTGCTGTTTTTCCCTCCAATAGTTTATACAACCATATCCAGCTCTCTAGTAATTTAATGCCTGGTTGTGACTACTCGCTGTTTAAGGTATGCTTGCTAACCATTCTTCTTCGGTTGTGGATGTTGATCAATGGTTTCCCAACTAAGCAAGACAGTGTCAAAGCATTTCATTACAGACATGTAGGAGCACAGTTGGAGATGTCCTGAAAGTGTTAATTTTTAGGAAGTCCCAAACACGTGCACTCTGAAAATCACTGTTACCAATACTGAAAATGCAAGGAATTCCTTCAGCATTTTAAATGTTTGTATGAATAAGTAAGTCTTAATTTCATGAAAAGAGAGATTTTTTTTTCCAGTTCTGTCACTGTCACTTGAAATTAGCTAAAATGGCTGAGTTCTATGCAGAATTCCAATGTACTCCAGCATTCAGAATGAACACTACTGGCCAGCTGCACAGCACTCTTGTAATTAATTTTTATGACACTCGTTAAATGCCATATTCCTTAGGCATGAAATAGAAAATTGTACACAAGGCTGACAGTTACTGAGCATTCAAGTTAGCTAATAGAAAATGCCAAGGAGAAATTATACATGAAATCCCGCCTCTTATCTGGAGTGGACATCTGATTTGGAGCTCTAAATTAATTCCTAACCTCTACGAAGTGCTTCTAACGTACAGCTTCCTTTCTGGATTCAGATACGTAAATAATCCTGTAAGTACTGATGCCTGGCTTCTCCTATGCTTATGAAACAGACCCTGGCTGGGACCCCTCAGTAGGCTGTATGCAAATTGTAAATCCCAGCAGCTTTGGGCAGTGAAGAGGTAGTTATGCTTGGTTTTGAGAAGGTAACAATGTTTATGTTGTGAGAAACTTTGCTGGTAAATGTTAAGAAACAGATCCCTTCAAATCTTAGGGAAAATACAGATAATGCTTGTATTTTTGTCTGAATCTTAAATTTGTCTCAATGTGCATCTATTCAGTGTTTGCATGTTATCAACAGAAACTTCAATTTCCATCTATATGGGACAGGTATAGAGTTGTCAGCTGTTGTGGACCTGAGTGATCTCTTGCTGTTGTCCTTCAATTGTGACCTCATAAGAGTTCCTCTTAAAGGTGATGAAGCAGTTTGAGCTCTGCAGCTGCCAGTGAGGGTGTTAAATTTGAGAAAGTGAACTGGCACTGCTCCATCCTGTAGGTTGAACATTTAATTAGATTGCAGCTGAAATTCTATAGCGTGGCTCTCTTAATAGCTATTTCTTGTCTGAATTTCTCTGTGCAGACAATGACATGCTTTTTTTAATGACTGACCTTCTTTTCTGAAGTTCAGTGTAGCTGGTAGATACAGGAGTGGCAGCTGACCTGTTTGCAGGTTCAATGCAGCCAGAGTTGACAAATGTGGTACAGGGCCATCGGTAATGCATGAATGAGAATGTATGAACTTCTAAATAGTCTGCTGATTTTTTTTATTTCGTGGCCCTAGTGATTAAGAACCCTCTTATTTTCACCTCCTGTGTGCAGGAAGTCAGAGAGAGACTGCCAGGGTGTTTTTTAGCAAAGTAATCTTCACACATAAGTGGAGTACTTGGCCAGTGTTGTGCTGAGTCCAAGACTTAAAATAAGGACTCCAGAATGTGGCTGCTAATTTTATCTGGTTTCAGAGAGGGCAAAGTGGATGCTTGACTTTGCAACGTATTTTATGCTGTGCTGTGTAGCTAGGGCTTCAGCTTGGGCTTAGAATCTTTTGTGGAAACGGCAAAAAAAGCCACTAGGAAAGGTGTACCTTTTAAGCAGTTTTGGAACTTTAGTGTTGGTCCAGAGGTATTTCTAGACAAGTATGTATCTCAAACTGTACTTCTGGGTGCTGTTTCAGTTATTGGTGGTCTTTTGGTTATACCCAGGAAAAGTGTAAGCCAAGTCTGATTTAACTTCTGACTGTTGGTTTCAGGATGGGATTGAACCCATGTGGGAAGATGAGAAAAACAAGCGAGGAGGCCGATGGCTAATTACACTAACCAAACAGCAGAGACGAAGTGACCTTGATCGCTTCTGGCTAGAGACAGTAAGTAATGCGGCCTTAAAAGTTGCAGCTGAAGAAACTTGTGTTTAATATTTTAACTGCTCTGTTATTCCTGTGTGCCGCTCTGGATTTACAGTTTCATGCCAGCATGTTATTCCCACGCAGGCTGTGTTTTATTGACAAGCTGCATTTGAAGCACCATCTCTCAAAATGATGCTTGATGTAGTTGTATGCTATTGAATATTTTCTCAGAATTTTCCTGATGGCTGTTTGTTATACAAACCTTTTCCCATAGAATGTTCTCGGCATATTTGCACAACTATCAGAGTAATACTTGGTCTTGAATATGACTCTCAAGTTTATTTTAACTGCTTACAGGTAATTATTTGCTTACAAATACTCGTACAGGTGAATAGTTCCCAGGTTTTGATCTTGCTGAAACAAGTTTCAGAAGTTTTTTCTTCTTTCTATACTTGCCCTAACACTAGAGTAAGGAAGGAGTAGCAAAATCTTCCTGTATACTATAAAAAATGCTTTTTTTTCTCAATGCTGTTATCTGTTTTGGGATATATTTTTTTAAACAAGAAGTATACTTTCAGAGATACTGTGGGTTGCAGTAGAGATGCTGTGGAAAAGAGCACTATTGTACTGCCTAGGAACCAATTAACTAGTCTAAAAGATATCTGTTTTTTGGGTGCAGCTATTATATGCAATATAATGCAAAGCAGTTTCATCAAAACTAAACTAATCAAACTAGCTTTTCTTCTCTGTTTTTTTGAGAAGAAAGTATTCTGCTTCTTAAAAGAGAGGAGTGGCCTTTGGAATCAAAGTTAAGGTGTCCAAAATACAAGAGCATTTAAGTTGATTCTAGTAAGAAAGGATGATTGCACATTATACTATTGGGCAAAATATGGTTTTACGTGGGTAGACGAGACTCTTGATACGTGCATTTGACCACTCCATTTAAACGTGTGGGTCCTTCTGTCTCTTGATAGCCGTTTCATATGGATTGGAAACGCATAGTCTGTATAGGCGTAAGACTATAAAAAGCTCTGCTTTTTGTTTACTAACAAGTGATGGCACAGCCCAAATGGCCAGGTGACTGAGACATGCTTTAAAATCATCCTGTCTATCTAATTCCCATAATTATTTGTAACCAACTACCTCCAAAAAAAATCAGTCTGTCTTTATCACTCTCCTTTGGAGCAAGTTTTTGTTAAAATACAACAGTCTTTACCATTCTTAAGTGGAGATTAAACTTAATTTGAGAAGACATTCCTCTTGTGTAGCATTCATAAGAATTTGCTTGACTGGTGCTTATTGAGCATTGTAGTTGTCTTTGCTTATGTACTGTTGATCAATGTTTTTGAATGTTCATGTTGTTTAGCCCTTAATCTTTATGGCTTTCACCACTTGGTGGATGTGTGTACCCTGCTGTTGGATGTAATCTTTGCTATGTGTGGTTATACCTGATTTATTCAGTAGCACTTTTTGTCCTTTTTATTTCATTGATGAAATCAGCCCTTGCAGCTCTCAGGAGCACTGAAAGACCTTCTTTGTTTAATATTTTGCAAGAGTGTTGAATTTCCCAAATGTTGTAAGTGACTCCAGAAAATTAATATAAT
Organism: Bambusicola thoracicus; assembly: GCA_002909625.1. Classification (NCBI taxonomy): domain Eukaryota; kingdom Metazoa; phylum Chordata; class Aves; order Galliformes; family Phasianidae; genus Bambusicola; species Bambusicola thoracicus. The sequence goes on from PPHD01016501.1 coordinate 14,871, forward strand.
AACCAGTATGTTTAAAATGTCATGTGCTAGTAAAGTAAAAAAAAAAAAACCGTTTAGGGATGAATACTTCAGTGTGGAGAACAGTAACTGCAAGAACCAGCTCTGAATATCTAAGAATTGTGTTTCACAAGTTGAAAGTTGAAGATTTTAAGCATCACTTTCTGGTAGTGACATAACTCCATAGGAACCTCACATCGAGTTACCATTTCCAAACTTTGCTGTTAGAAATCTGGGAAGAGAATCCTGTATTATTTGTCCACTAGTGTTGATGCATGTGCGTTACAAACAGTTGAGGATACTGATTCCCATTTCATAGTTTTTAGGAACTCTGAATTTTCTTAAGTATATTGATAGGAAATACTTCATTAGATTGCAACTTAAAAAGTGGTACTTGGTTTGCCTTTGAATTGACATGTTTCAGAATTGAAGTCAGATCTTAGACAGGTGATGTGTTGCTCAAATAGTTTTTCACAGCTTCCTCCCAGTTAATGAATGCAAGCTAAAACTTCCCATTTGTCAGTCTGTGTGCTTCATAAAGAAAAATAAATTCCTTTAATTCTTGCACCTATTCGGATTGAGAACTGAGAGGGAGACATAAGTGACCATCTGTCAGAACTTGCATCTGTCAAAACAGAAGAGACAAACTTAAGGGCGATGCTAC
>PPHD01016504.1:0-12803 GCA_002909625.1 Bambusicola thoracicus
GCTGTACAGGTCTTGTCAGATAAGCTCGAAATGACGTAAAAATATACCCTTCCCCCTGAGCTGCTTGTTGAAATGTTCAGCTGCTTTCCTCAAGAGAGACAGGTATATCCATCCAGGACCCACTGAGGTGACCCACTGCTTATTTTCTTCTCAGATTAAAGGTAATAAAAGCTTTTGTACTGAATGCTCCTTAAAGAAACTTTGGGGAGGATATGCTGCTTTCATTTCCTTTCCAAATCTTAATTTACTGGTTTTGTTTGTTTTCATTTTGTTCAGAGATACTTGTTATTTTACCCATGTTCTGGTGTGCTCCACCTACATTTGGAAATCTGAGGGTGTCTAAAGGACAGCTTAAACCAATCCTAGTCTGGGAAGCACTGATACAAAATACTACTGAGGCACAGTGTTTCTTCATGACAAAAGTCATTTTATCTGCTTAAGTTCCATGTATGACCAGATTTTATTTGTGGCTGCGTTATGTTTTCATTCCTCTTTTAAAATATTACTTCCTTTGTTCCCCATAGTTTAAATCAAACCACTATTAGAAAACAAAGGGGTGACACATAACTTCCTTCATTGCCTGTAACAGCTCTATTATAAATCTTTAATGTATCTGCAAGGACTTAAGCAAATAAAGGCACTGATGAGAGGCAGCCTATTTGCAAAAGAGAGGATTGCTCACAAAGGTGAGTGATTGCAAGGTCAGGTTTGCTTGTGCTCCTTTTTATCTTTTGCTTCACAAAAGGATAAGTTTTGCAAATGCAAGTAGTTGTTGATTGCTAACAGCATTCTTATCTGCCTTTAATGGAAGTCTGCTGTGTTCTGATCCAGGGTTGCTGGGAGTCTCCTCATTGCTGTCTGCTGATTTGGAATCAAGACCCAAAGTAGTATGCTAGGTGAAAATTCCTTTACAGGAGCAATTTTGGGTTAGATTTTTCTTTCTGCTTGCTAGAATGTGAGTACCAACCTGCTCCCATTCTTCAGACAACTCTTAAAAAGACCATTACTGAGATATGGCTCAATGATAAAAGTGATACGAAGTGGCACCAGTTGTTTTCTGAACTGGAGAATCTGCTTCTTTCCAGAAAATCCCCGTGGCAAACACAGAGATGAGAATCCCAAGCATTGTAATGGTGTGACAGAGTCTGAACTGGGAGAGAATGTGTCAATCATCTTTCATGTGGTGAACAGACACAGCCCATGAGAAGTGAATGGAGTTCCTGAGTTTCATGACTTTGAATGATTTGTTATGATTAGTCATTATTTGAGCCTCTTGTAACGGGAGATACTTTCCTGACAAGTCGCCAGCTTGGGGTGACCTCCCTTCCAAGCCTAATACCAGTTCTTTCTGAACCTCTCTGGTAACCTCACAGTAAATGGGTCACTTGGTAATTGTGTATAATCTCACCTATGTTCTAACTCCATGGTACCTCTCCTTTATAGGCCCTTCTTTGCACTATCGTGTGTAACTGATATGCCACACTGATATGACATATTATTGTCCCCAATTTCCCCCACAAAGAAGCACAAGGTTCACAAAATGATTCGGGCAGACCCACAGACAGCATGATCCATCTTTATAGCGGAGGTAAAGGGATCAATATGGCAAGGCTCTGTGTGACAAATACTTAGTGCCTTCAAGGAAGGTAGAAAAAATGATATCATATCTGTTAGTTTTTCCTCCTCTTGGCTGGATCATGCTCAGACCGAGGACTGATTTTTTTTAAACTAAGCTGGTGAAAATCCAAAATAATTCTGCAAGATATGGTGTGGAGTGGTCATTTGGTAAGAAGTCATAGGTTGGTGATGCTGGCAGGGACAACGGGGGCTTGAATATCAGCACAGGAAAACAATATTGAATGGGGGACACCAGCTTACTTCTGGCCACTTCATAGCTTAAACTAAAGGTGTGATGTAGCAAATTCTCCAGTAATCTACAAATCAATCGGATTGGGCAGCAGTAGAAAGAGAAAGAAGGAAAGGCATTTCCACCAGACAGTTCATATTTACTTGAGCATGCGGTTCTATGCTGCCATAAACCCTGACTGAAGGTCTAAAGCACAGCATTAAGAGAAAACCTGTGATTTATGATAAAAGAAAATAAATTCTTGTTCTGTTTCTAGTGGGAGAAATGCGAGCATCTGTGTTTTCAGCAGCCTTCTGTCTTGCTTCGTCGTCTTTCCCTCTGAACAAAGTACTGACTGACACACCGGGGATATGATGTTCCTCCTGACTTGGAATCCTTCCCTCGCTGACTGCCATGAGTATTTGTGAATAGGACCCCAGAGGCTTAGCCTTGCCAGGGCTAGGTGAAATGGATTTGAAATGTAATGTTAAAGTTATGTTCAGAAAGTGTACATGTCTCTGAAGCTGTTGTTGAAGTTCACATGCTCTTTCCCTCCTATTTATGTTCAAAAGAGATTAAAAGAACGTTAAAAATGCCACGAGCCAAGTCCGAGAGACTCAGAACCAAGCAGAGAGCATTTGGAGCTCCCTCCAGATGTTTCTGTGCAAATCAGATGTCTGTTTTGCAGTCTGTCACTGATCACTGAGCTTATCAGTAGTTGTACTTTCATGGCCTTATTTTTTAAGTTCACTGCATTGAACTACCCGCCAAAAAGCCATATGTCAGAATTCTTTTCTAAAGCTTCAGAGAAGGAGGAACTGTGGGCCAGTTCTGTATCTTCTGAAGGTCAAACTGCCCTGTAGGAATACTTTGCAAAATGTTGAGCCTGATCTTTCAACTTCGGGATATATTCTGGGTGCATACCTATACTTCTTGAACAGCCCTCGCAAGAGGCGAGTATGTTATTTTTGAGCTGCTGTTTAGAACAGGGGCAGGCAGCAGTATTTAGGAAGTACTCGATCCTAGTCCTTTAATCCTCCTTGAGCACGATTGCACTTCTGCTTTAGGAACAGAGCTTCTGGGGACATGCGTGGGTGTGGAAAATGAAGATAGTCAGCCCGGCAAAGGTATTCTGAATTGAAACTATTACAGAGTATTAAACAATTGGCTTTAGTAACAAGTGTAAGCAAGTAACATTTAGCATGGCCTTTTGTTGTTGAAAATAGAATGTCTAAGCATATATCTGAAAATCCCAATTAAATTCAGTCTTGATGCTCACAGCAGATAAGTTTAACAAAGATTCTAAGTCATCTGCTTTCATACATATGAATAAAATAATTAGTATGCAGCATATCTAAGTAGTTAGACACCATCAGAAAGTCTACCCTTGAACAACAGAAAGGAAAGAAAGTGCCCTTTCTTTTATAGTCTGAAAAAAAAAAAAAGGCAGTGCACATTTTGGGTGTCACAAGCTCTTTTTCTGTATAAACCTGACAGCTCTACTAAGAGTAGTAGAAAAATTCTCTGCTCTTGTTCAAATCCAGTTAAGCTTATCCCTTTGAGGACCTGCTGAATGTTGTATTTTTTTACTTAAAGTTGTCTGCAATCGGTTTCTGTTGTAACTATGACATGTTTTCACTGTGCTTTGAAATCAAAGAGCATGTTTATCCACCTACAGTATATATGTATATATTTGGGAGGTTCAATTTGGATATTAGGAAGAATTTCCTTTTGGAAAGAGTGGTGATGCATTGGAAAAGGCTGTCCAGGGAAGTGGTGGAGTCTCCATCCTTGGAGGTGTTTACGGAAAGGGCAGATGTAGTACTCAGGGACATGGCTTACTGGGCGCTATTGGTGGGAGGTTGGACTATGTGACCTTAGAGGTCTTTTCCAACTTTAATGATTCTGTGATTCTTTAATGCAGCTTTGTTCTGGAAGTTTTGTGTCTGGTGCTCAACTGTCAAGATGGTGCAGTCAGATTTAGCACTGTGAAGAGCTGGCAATGCTTCTACAAGAGAAATAGGCGGTAGCAAGACAGCGATATGAATTAAAGTAGTCTAAATGTTAATTAAATTGGGTTGCAACTGGCAGCACAAGTTAAAATGACTAAACTTTCCTTTGTGTGCTTCTCTCTAAGATTGCAGTGCAATAAAGGGAACTTGACTTATGAGGCAAGGCTCTTGCCAGGGCAATTTGAAAAGCAGGATGAAGTGAAAACATTTGTTTACTGATACACTTACTCTGTGTTGAGAAATTAGCTTTTGTATTTAATGTTTTCCATTTAAATTTTGACAGGAACAATAATATCTGGGAAATAATTCTAAGTTCCAGTTCAGGAAACACACTTGGATTAGAGATTCAGAGCTGCATGAAGGCCAGAGGACAGGTATAATCTTTCTTTTCCTCTTGTGATTCTCATTATGAACCCAGCATCTTCCCAACATTACCTTTGCTCCCAATTTATATCTCTTTTTTTCTTTAAGAAAATCATCAGAAAGCAGTGACGTGTTCAGTTACCACCATTAATTTACCTGAATATGTCTGATGATGATGTTATCAAAACTGTGTGTTTCGCATACATCCTGCTTACAGGCAAAATCTTGGCTATTTCCTCATGATAGAGAATCAATGCTAGGTTTATAAATCACACTCAGAATTATCTTATAATAGATCCTCATGTCTTCCAAATTCATTACTGGCTTTCCTGGGTATCTGGATGAAGAAAAGAGTGATGGATGACACACACACACTGAAAGTAAACCTGCTTCTGGAGGAAGCGCACAGACTGTGGGCTTAGTTCCTTAAATGAGAACAGCTCTCACACCCACCAAGTGCATATGAACAGAAAGGAACGCAGAGAAACTAAGACAGGAGAGAAAGGGAAGAGGCAACCAGGTGAGATTCAGACATGATTCACCTGCCTTGTAGATCTGCCCATCGTCAAAGTTGGACAACAAGTAGAGAGCGTTTGCTCATTGCCTTAATGACTGCACCCAGCAGCACCATACACCACAAGGGTTCCCTTAGGTAGAAAGGAGAACATTATCTTGACGGCATTATCAGGGGAAATGACCATTATCAGCACTTGTCTCCTTCTCTCAAGGGGCAAAGTCTTTAAGACATAATTGTTGCGGATGAGCAGAAAGATGTGATAACGCAGAGCTGTAATTGCAGGGTATTTCTCAGTGCCTTTAGCTGTGCCATGGGCGAAACACTACACATCTATAGCAGCATTCCTGCAAAAACTCTCAGCAGACACTGAGCTCCAGCTGACTTATTTGAGGGAAGTATCCCTTTCAATCAAGTGATGTTCCAAATATTGCACAAAACTGAAATGACACAGATGTACCAAGGAGGAAAATCTTTCTTCAGAATGTAAAAACTTCCTACATATATTCCCCAGTAGTTTACAATGGCAAAATAAGTGTTGCTAACAAAGAAAAAAATCGAGTGGTGAAATTAAAGACTCCTCTCTTTAGTACTTTTTACAAGAGGCTGATGGCTGTTTAACAGCGACATTTGACACAGCAGTAAGAAAAGAATACCTCACTTTGGGGTTTTGTATGTAGTGCTGTCAGAAATGAAATTAGTGTGTGTTACCTTCAGGAGGTAAACACGCCTGAAGCCAGAAATGGCAGTAATTCTCCAAACAGCAGTTAATCTGAAGCTGGACTCTCATAAGTCACTAAGAAAGCTGTATCAAGGAACAGAGGAATGCAGCTTAATAACTGTCCCTAAATTTAACAGATTGAAAGCTGCACAAATCTGATTTAAAATCTGTACAGAGCTTCCTCCAGAGGCTGCAATTATTTCCCAAACCCCTGTTTTGCAAACGCATTCAAACTATGCAAAAACCCCATGTAGGAACAAAAGTTTAAATCGTGCCTTCCCTTTGCTATACATTGCAAACAGAAAGCTGGGCTACTGCAGGTACAGAGACACAGCACTCGAATCCTAGGAAAGCCACGGCTCTACTATGATAAAGTATTGCTTATAAACATTTATGTACAAAAGAACACTGAAACCAGAAATCAGACCACTCAGAGTAGAAATGGGCTGTGTCTGACAAAGTAAAATGAAAGGATTATTCTTCATCAAGGCACTTACTCACATAGTTGCAATCCACAGCTTTTCATTACCCGGTGGCACAGTCCCTGTAAATCCAGCACTACATACACACTGTAGTTTGCACCCAAGCATAGATTCATGCTCTGTAGTGATAAAGAGCACACAAAGGTAGGCTGACATTAACTTATTAAGCAACATCCCTGCTTGAACGCTGTCAGACACGAGTACAGAGAAAAGGCACAAACCTAGCAGCACTAGTTCAGCACAGGACCATTCAGCAAGCACAGCTCTGCAATACACACACACAATGCAAAATTATTCACTTAGTGACAGTGCTATCGGCTCAATTCCTTCGCTTGATTTAGAAACAACAAAAAAATCCTGCAGCTCCTGACACCGGTCCCGGGCTGGAGGTTGTCTCTCAGGCAGCAAAAGCTGCAGGGCTTCAGCTTCTTAATAACCTCGGGAAACGGTGCCTGCTGCAATATCAGAGTCACTTACTGCATTGCTTTTCAGCGGAGCGAAAGTGGCTGCTCTTCTCGGCCGCACATGGCTCTGCCAGCCGGAGGGGCTCTCCGTTCAGCACAATTCAGCTCCAAAGTCTCTGCGTGCAGAGGTAATTGCCTTTGCTCCGTGCTGGGCTTTTCTGGCTGCAGTGACTGCTCACCCTATCCATTGCCTCTGGTGGATGCTAAGTAAGCAATCCCCTGGGTCTTCATAAGGAAAGGATGAAGAGTCACAGCTCTCGAGAGCAGATAAGGTGTTCTGCTGAAAGCCACTGCTTCCATGGCATTTTAAAGGCGAAGGGGCCGGGGATGCCTTCCTCTCACGTTGTTGCTGTTTATAGTGCTAGTTGTTGTGTTCTGTAACTCACAGTTGAATTTGCAGTTGAACGCTGTTTTTACGTTTCGGAAAGATTTGAGGTGATATTACAACTCTGTTTGTAAAGGCTGAGGAATGAACTCTTTCAACCAAACTTAATCTTCTATTTTTTCAGAACCACGAGGGAAGGGGTGGGGGGTTCCTAGCTCAGGAATGGAGCATTCCAGACCTGCTTACAGAAGGGGTACAGCCAAAAAGTAGCACCCCAAAGCTTCATGAATTTGCATTCTGGACTTAGCACAACTCCAGAACTGCGTATCACCTTTGTCAGCTGTCTGTAGGATGTCTGTCAGTGGGGGCTTGTCCTACAGCATGCTGATGTGGTAGAAATAATGAACAGTAATAATGGAGGCAGGAAGAAGAAGAGCCGCAGTACAGAATTTCTCATTAGAGATCATACAGTGAAACGTTTGCTATTAGGAAAGCTATGTAGGAACTGTACTTGTGTCTCTGCAACAGCTCAGGTGAGGCGTGGGTGAGCTTTCTCCACCTGGGTGCCCCAGTATGTAACACAGCAGTCATTAATTAACGCTTCTTACAGCGAGACGTTGTATAAGGTATTCGTTCCATCATCCCTCTAAGGCTCCTGGGCAGATTTTCTGAGCCACTGCCAGAAGTTAAACCTCACGAGAACAGCAGCAGCTCCGCATGGAGAGAGGAGGCTCCAACTCTGCTTGTGACGGCCTTGAGAATTCCCAGAGGCTGATTATCCAGTTCAAGTGGCACTGGGAAATCCCAGCCGCCATAGAAGTGGACCTAATGAACCTTGTAGGACTAATAATGCGGCTCTAGAAAAGGGTCAGGGAAGGACAGGTATGTGGAAAGTGCAAGTCACATTTATTTTCCTTTGGGAAGTGTTTTAGCAGCTGGATTTCAGCTTTTTTTTTTTTTCCCCTGAAATTACTGTTTTAGTGCAGTTTTCTGTGACACCTCTCATTGTCATTAGCACTGTTGGCATTGTTTGCAGGGCTGTACATTTCTATCTGTAAAACTGCCAAAGATACTCAGTCTTCTGTCCTACAGATGTTGCTGGGAAGGTGATGGTTTGCATGCTCCCAAAAATAACATCTTGGAGAGGGGAAGCCTACCCATGGCATACTGCTGTCAGCATCACTGGCTCTCAACGCTCCTGCAGTAGAAAAATGGACCTTTATTTTCCTCTCCCTTGAGCTCCCAGTTGTGGTAAGCACCTCAAATTTGTTGAGTCATGGAAAGTCAGAACCAACCAAGGTGCCTTGAATTTTAAGTTTATTGTACATTGTGATTATGTACTCGGTGCAGTTTGTGTCTTAACTCTTAGAATGCAGAGAAGAAACAGTCTCTGTTGTAAGGAGTACTCAGTAAAAATGAGACTAAATGACTCAAATGTGCTGCAGACCGGATTGCTAGGTGACAGCCTTATTGCTTAAAAATATTGCTTAAAGGTCAGGAAAACCTGCCTGCATTTGGGACCTACCACACTGGCAGCAGAAACAACTCATGGTGAGGGCTCTCACTTTTATAGGAGCCCATAGAATGGCATTCCTGTTCACCACTTTATTCTTCTCTCACCCTTTTGGAGCACTGTGCTCCTTCTAGAAGGAGTCTAGTCATCTAGTCCTTCTGGTAATTAAATCGTGTGAGTTGGAAGGGACCCTTAAAGGCCATCTGGTCCAACTCCCCTGTAGTGAACAGGGATACCCACAGATGATCAGGTGCTCAGAGCCCCATTCAGTCCATTTGCTCCCTTTAGTTGGGAAATTATAATGAATTGGACCAATTGAACAGAGCCAACCCAGTAATTCTATGTGGCCCCTTTTAATATTCCCGCAGACCCCAGCATGGGCAGATACGTTGTTATTTCTAACAGGCACAGAAATCTCCTGCTTTGGAGATGCAGTGAAGACAGAGGGAAGGATTTCAGCGGATCATTTTCATCTGGTTTTCTGGGCTCATTGCCTCAGCTCAATAGCACAGCAAACTGCTATGCTAACACATCACTTTGCTTTCTGTTAGTTAGCAGTATTTTAGACCCTGAAAACAAAAAGAACCAAGCAAATGATTTACTGGGGAGAGGCACGAAGGACAACGTTTGCTTGAAGTCTTTAGGAGACGTTCTAAATTTAAAAGCACAGTCAAAAGTATAAGGAAAAAAGGAAAAATTAAAACAACACCTCTTACACCACCCCATACCAAAGAAAACAGAACAAAAAAAGCAACCAACCAACTAAAAAAAATAATCTAACAGAAAAGCCCAACACCAAACTGTCTGTGTGGTCATTTCAATGAAAAATAAATATGTTATGAAATAACTATCATATCTAAGGAACAGACCAATAAATACCCTGGAAGAGCTGAGCCTGTCAGTTGGTTGTTGAATAGGGAGGTACCAGCACCTAAAAAGCAGTGTTGCACAAAATGATTTAACTGAAGAGCTTTTCCAAGCCAGATGGAGAGTATATCATATTTGCAAACTGCAATAAAAGAGAATTGAATTTTAACCTTCCTGCTAGGGAAACATAAAGGCTTTATAATTGACTCTGGCTATACAACATTGAAGAGAGTCAGTGCAGAATGCCCATCTATGAGAAAAGTAAACTAGTTCATGTATGAATTTGTTTATCGTAAACTTTTCTCTCTATATAAATACATATATATATCATAAATGTGGTGATATTTATATAGTAGCAAAATAGTTGTGCCAAGAACAGACTCCAGAAGATAAAAGAATCTAGGAATAGCTTACTTTATAAAATTCCTTGGTGTAACAGCACAGAGCACGTTTGCTGTGGTGCATTGACAGCCCCAGCAATAGTCTGGGGTAAATTGTCGTGGGTATTCTGCAGAGAGAAGGCCATGGCCACAACTATGAGCTGGAGGTCGGTGTTAGCAGGAAAGTCATCCTATGCCTCCCATTTCTGGTGGAGAACAGAAAAAATGGAGAGGAAGAGACTTAGCAAAGCCTGTTCAGGTCACTTGGAATCTTTAAGGACTGCAGACAACGTGGATAACCTCTATCTCCTTCCAAACAGTTGAGCAAATGATCATCTTTTTTCCTTATTCAAATAGTGTATTTCCAGTTTGAAATCTTTTTTTTTTGTTTGTTTCATAATCTTTCAGCTGGTTTTGCAGTTTGCTGCTAGGACCGATGGAAACAGCACTCAGAGAAGAATTTTGTTACTGCATGTCATCTTTTGGTAGCAGTTAATGGAAAACTGGCCTGATATTGTGTCCCAGAAGAAAAGTGATTATAAGAATTGGGTGTCCCCATATTAAGAGAGAGGATGCAAATACTTGGGTTGCTGTGTGAGATTAGACTTGCATATGCAGTAATGAAACTGTTATCACTGTTAAACTGTGTTTGAATGCATGGGGTGCACTCTCAATCATAACTATAATGCTGATAGTCTGTTTGCTGTTATTCCAAAACAATTTAACCTCATCTCTGTGAAGAATGCTTATATTTTCAATAAAAGCATATAACTGAAAGCTAAAATGCAAATTTTAGGAATTTGCTTTTAATACATGTATGGTAACTGCTGAGTCATGGCCTGAACCACTGATTGAGCACCTGGGGAAAGGACCCGGTCAGCCCTGGGAGCACAGGTGAGGGCAATTCGGCTGTGTGATCAGGAAGGGTGGAGTGTGGCTGCACCTCTCTTAGACCTGGTTGAAGGGCTGATTGCTATGGGTGAAGGAAATCTGGTTGGAGTTCTCTCTGTTGTGTAGCCTTCCCTGTGAGCTGAGATCTTCAGAGATGGGTGAGCATCTTTCCATCACAGTAGAAACTTTGTCGTTACACCTCCTGTATCTTATTTGAATTAGAGATGCACTTTCTAACTTTATGGGGATATTAATGGGGATTATCTTCATTAGCTTTTTTCATAAATTAGCAGATTGCATATTGTTCTGTGTTGTTTCAGTTTTTCTTTTTACTCTCAATTATATTCTTATTGACTTGCTACAAAACACATTGTATGTATTTTATAGTCCATGCATTTTCTTCCATAACATTTTTACTGAGTTCAACTTTTACTTTGCTCTTTTAACCCTTCCTGTAAAATCATTCTCAAATCAATAACGAGGGGCAGATCTTCCTGGAAAAATCCAAACATTTCCCCAGTAAAACTGAGACAAGAATCACGGACCTTGAATTTGGTGTAACTTCAGGTGCTTAAGATTGTTTTTGCAAAAATTGCCTCAAAATGCATAAAAAGCAGCACCAGCCTTAATGAGCCTTCAGTTTGGCAAAGACATCTGCTTTGGGAGGATGTGCTATGGACGTGTGGGAAGCCATGGTTTTGCGTTTCAGCATGGGGGAAAGAAGAGCACAGAGTGTTACTGAGGAAAGAGGATGATGTGAACAGAAAGGTATGCAGACAGCCCTAACTGACTGAGATCAGAGGATGCCTTTTCTCCAAGCACATTTTGCATGTGAATTTTGCTGTTGGATTTTTGGGGGGAATTTTTGACTTGGAGACCGGAGATAATCATAGCCTAAAAGATGGTTTAAGTGGAGCTGTCTTGGTTTTGGCAGTATGAAGATGAGAACTTGAGGTGGCCATGGCAAGAGACGAGCTACTCAGGGGCCTGAAGAGCATCAGATGAGAATGATGCTTGAGAACAGATTAGTTTAGTTTACTCTTGGATATGCTAAAGGAAGAAGTAGAAGGATAGTGTTTTTTTTCCAAGCTTAATTAATCTAAGATCACCCAGTCCAATCGTGAACCCATCCCCACCATGCCCACTGACCACATCCCCCAGTGGTGATCCCCATGGTTCTTGAACACCTCCAGGGATGGTGACTGCACCACCTCCCTGGGTAGCCGTGCCACTGCCTCACCACTCTTTTGGAGAATAAATTTTTCCTAATATCCAGCCTGAAAGTGAGACCTGAAGGCACTGAACAAATCTCAGCCACAACCATCACATACTGGTTGTGTGCTACCACATACTATTTCCAGTGTGGATGAGTTATAGGACAAAGCAAGGGCAAGTGTCTGCTCTCTCACTGCTCTTCATTACGGTTATTTATTGCACAGCAATGAGAGATAATTTGAACACAGTTAATTTTACCTATCAAACTTCTTCTGGTATTGAAAATTCAGAGGTATAGGACAATGTATTTTTACATAGCCAAAATCACCCAAGGGAACAAAAATAGAATGATTTTTCTGAGAAATGTTTCCTTTCTCCTCTGTCTTTGGGAAATTGTACGATCTGATGAGCTCCTTTCTGCACACCTTCATTCTTATTCTCTTCAGAGTTCATGACAAATGTTCAAAATTCTGGGTCAAAAGAAGCACAGTAAGAGAGAAAGCAATCTGGCTGTAAATGAAGGATTTCAAATAAAACGAATCCTTTATGCAGCCAGATTCTTCAGCAAAGAGAAAGACAAATGCAGTGCCCCTCTGCCAGTGCTGCCCATTACTGTTCTTCTGACCTAATCTAGAGGAGCTGGGATGAGAGAGGATTCAATTCTTTGGGTCCATAATTCTCTTCAAGGCTGGCTGACACTGATAATGCTGGTTTAATGCAAGCAATGCACTAAAGAATCTAGGAAGAAATGTTAAATAGCAACACCACAGTAGCCTGGTGTTCTCCACAAAAGAACTGGATTGCTTCTTGTCTTGATGGTTTCAGTATGATAGAGTAGAGAGCTAAATGGGCCCTTCTGCAAGCGAAAACCTCTTGTTTTGCAGAAACCAATGTGCTAGTGTCTTAGTGAAAATGAAGCAAAATGACTGTGGTTCATTTTGTGATTGCTCTGGGAAGGTTGGTGACCTCAGGATTTNAACTGGATTGCTTCTTGTCTTGATGGTTTCAGTATGATAGAGTAGAGAGCTAAATGGGCCCTTCTGCAAGCGAAAACCTCTTGTTTTGCAGAAACCAATGTGCTAGTGTCTTAGTGGAAATGAAGCAAAATGACTGTGGTTCATTTTGTGATTGCTCTGGGAAGGTTGGTGACCTCAGGATTTACTTTAAGGGAAGATTCTTCTGTTCATTTCAAGTGGCCCTGAAAGCAGAC
>PPHD01016505.1:0-15529 GCA_002909625.1 Bambusicola thoracicus
TAAGAAAAAAAAAATTCAAAGCAAAAAGAAGTCACAGAAAATAATACTCAGGTTTGTAGAAGACCTCTCTCTATTTTCTTGCCAAGGGAATTTCTATTGATTCCAGTTGTCAAGCAGACTGACAGTTACCATACACTCACTTTTCCTACCATTACTGCCTGAAGGCCGCGTGCCTGCTCTATACAGAACCCAAGTATTTTGTCTTTAATCATGCACATTACCTTTTTTTTATGAAATATTATTTGCTTAAACACCGAAGAAATTCAAGTTTGTTCCCTTTTGTGAGAAAGCAAATTAGCTGAAGCTTTGGTGGAGGAAAGGGGCCTTTAAAACCCATCTGATCTGCTGCTGGATGCATTTCAGCTCGTATTTAAAATACATCTCCCTGACACCTCCCTGCACAGGTGCTGGTATAAAGTCCAGCGAGTGACTATGGCAACAGCAATGGGATATTTATATAGCTACGTGTGTGTGTGCTGGTGTCCATACACACACGACCCTGAACTGCTTTAGAGGATCGACACAATGTTCTTTGCTCTTATTTCACGGGAACAGTGTTTGTAACAGCCTGAGATGGCAGCAGCAAGTTCTACAGGGTGAAAATCTTCAAGGGAAGCCCAGAAACCCACCAACAAGCACACACGCTCTCGCTTCCCAATGCTTCAGCTGCAACCAAGGAGACCCAAAGGCTGTGCATAGGTTCAGCAACGCCAACCAAGAAGGAGGCACTCCGCTTCAGGGAGTTTTTAATGGGACGTAATCTGTAGTACCGCAATACCAGAGGAGAGCAGCCCCACAGCTCCTCCTCCCCACACACCACGTGCGTTCCCTCACCCCGCAAATGGAGCAGCTACAGGCTAAGCTCCAACTGTTACTGCAGGTATTCATTTCTGTCTGCTGACAAACCTAGAGAGGTGATGCGGGAAATTCGAGGTAACAAAGGCCTCTGTTTGCAGCAATAAAACACGCTCAAGCTGGGGGATGGGGGGGAAAGGATCTGAGTAAAAGGCCAATATACGAAGCTATGTACACTGCAGAATATCTGCGTTGAGTCCAGCAAGCAAAAAGTCAAGCAGATTCAAAGCAGTATTAAGAAGTGTTAATCCTTTTACCTCTGAGCTATTCATGAGCAATATGCAAAGCTGTTCTTATGGCGTCGCATTTGCAATGCTCTAGTTATGCTTGCATCAGCATTTCCATTGTGAACCCTGCTTTCAGAGATTTTTTACTTTGCCAAGTTTTAGTCTGGAACAATTTTACCACAAGCCTATGAGATTTTAGTCCAGGATTAGGATTTAAGTCTGGTGAAGAAACATTTGGACAAAATCTGCTAGGCTGTTTTATTTATTAGAGTGCAAAGTTAATCCTTCTGATTCACTGGACTGAAAAAATACTCAAAATATATATATATATTTCCAGCTTATAAAAAGAAAACAAGATTTACGCAATTACCCTTCCTGAGAATTCCTAGTCACCAAATCTCTGAAGTCATAAAGCTGGCAAGGGATATAAAAAAGAAAACTAAGGTGCAACTGAGCCATGCCTGCCCTTAAGGGTCAGGCTTTTCCTTTCTGTAACAGACGCAAGGTTGGGGCCAGGCAGGGGAGGAGGGAAGAGGTTTTTCATGGTGGCATGCAGGTGAAAAGTGAACTCTCAAAAACACAAGCTGTGCACTACCAAGTACAAAAATCCCACCACATTTCAAAGCCAATGAACTGCACAGCTTAACAGTAGGGGCTGAGGCTGCAAGAAGGCACCTAAGCGGCCACTGTAGTTCAGGGTCAATTAAAGCCAAGACAAAATATCCAAGCAATTTGCTTTTGTGAGCTTTCCCAACAGCATCCATCATCCAACCTCACAGTAAAACATCAGTTCTGAGCGTCGATTCCCTTCTTGCTAAGATACCCACGTGCATACGTTAGATTTGCCCACATTCTAGCACAGAGCTGCATGTTTGCAGGTACCATTCCAGAACCATCCCTGCCAACATGGTCTCACAACACAAACCTGTATGCCACATCTAAGTCACCCTTAGTACCTGGGCTTCACATCATGCACAAATTACCTACTGTAAACTGGCAAAATGATTACAAGAGTAGATCCTTCCTACGTGACAGCTGAAATGCAATGATTAACTACAAAGCAAGTACAGGAGAATACATTTTCAATCATGACAAACTATGAAACTTATCTCAATTTAAAGTGCAACACCAAATCCATTCTTCATCTTTCGACCAGACTTTTCCTCCCAAAAATGTGTCCAGTAATAATTTATACCACATACTTCAACATTATATACATGATTGGGTTCTTAAAAACAAAAAGGCAGGAAAGCAGAATGGCTTTCCCTCCCATGATTCAAATAGCCTGTTTTATTTTGTCTACTTCTGTGCTTTCAAGCCATTTTCCTGGAGAAATGCTGTTTCTTATTGATTGCTCGATACTAGCAAGCCTTAATTTGCTTCTAAATCTAGACTTCACACTCTAAAAAAGTTACATGATTTAAGTATCCACGTAAATTGTGTTGTCCGCACGTATATATATAGGCACACACACTTTCCGTTGTAAGCTTTACATCTACCACAAGCCATAATTTCCCTTTCCTATTGAGATTTTCTTTTGACTTGTTCCAGTTGCATTCGGATGGAAACTGGGCCCAGAAGTCTACAGCAGCAGCTATTTCAGAGATTTGTCTTATAAAGTGTTCGCATGGAATGGAAAAGGATTATCCGAATTTCCTTGTACATTTAAATCCATCAGGTTTAAACCAAAGATCTATCCACTGTACATTAAAACAGTCTCGTCTTTCAGGAAATTTATATTCAGATAGAGCAGAAGACGAACACTCCAAGTTGCATAAGAAAAATAAATCTTTCAGTTAGCTAACAGTGTATGAACGAGGCCGTGAATGGAATTCACTAAATAAACTCTGGCAACACGATTTTGTCTGCAGATGTAGAATGAGTTACAGCTGATTTAACATTCCTACTAATTCTAAATCCAGGTGGTACACAAAACACTTTCCCACGTTCGGTGGTTTGATTACTTTTAAATACTGGAAGCAGAAATACAGCGCTCCAAAGAATAATTTAATATCAAATTTTCAGGCCTTAACACAAGGCATAATTTTCCATACAATTAAAAAGCAGTACGAGGTACATTCTTTTTTCTTTCCCCCTAATTTAACAGAAGTGCAGTGATTTTCACTTACTCCTGAAAGGCGTTCAGCTTCCAAGCTTCCCGGCTACACAGCAGCTCGGTGGCATCACA
Source organism: Bambusicola thoracicus (assembly GCA_002909625.1). Taxonomy (NCBI): domain Eukaryota; kingdom Metazoa; phylum Chordata; class Aves; order Galliformes; family Phasianidae; genus Bambusicola; species Bambusicola thoracicus. The sequence continues at coordinate 3,271 of PPHD01016505.1, forward strand.
GCTTAAGCACCCTCACAAGGGAGGAGCAATGCAGCCTCGTCCCGCTTGTCCCAAAGCTTTCTTATGTTGTTTTCATATTTCCAGAACTGGGTGGTTGTGCTCCTTCAAAGAAAAAACCCATCCGCTGCCTGAAGAGGGTAACTTGAACTGCACGGTGCTCACGTTCCTTTCAGCACGAGGGCAGGCAGGAAGCCCAGGGGCTGTCCTTGGGGCCACGACAGACCAAACACATTGGGGTTTTGGTGCTCTTTCAGCTACAAAGCCAGGCGCTTACACACACACACACACACGAAAAAATGAAACAAATAGAAAAAGATGTTGACTCTTCAGGCTTGTTTTGATGCAGAAGTGGAGATCGGCCTCCAAGTGCTCCTGGTCCTGAAACACGCTGATAGGGAGAACAGTGCTCTGAGCACACGTAGCTGTGAGTAGCAAGCCCACCATGTGAACTGAAGAATGGCTGACGGACTAGAACAGTCATTTGCTACATGCCGACAAATGTGTTTAGTACATTGCCACAGGGATTAGAATTTGTCTGGCCGTATTAAGTACCTTATTTAATATAAAGATGGGAATAAACCTCGCAATTACATTTTCAGAGACAGTCTACAAAACTGAGAGCTACCATTAGAGACCGGGAGCGTATGTATTATGGATGAAAAAAAGGACAAAAAAAATCAGTTTCCACCTGGAAGAAAGAAAAAACAAGCAGAAGAAAAATAATTCCAACGTATTCAATGAGCAGTAATAACTCAGAAAGAAGCAGAACCAAGAGAGATGATACAAATGAGATTTGCAATGGATTATTTTATGAATAAGAGAATACAGCATTTTTTTTTTTAACTATCAAAGGAAATTCGAGCAATAGGAAAATCTTGACAAAAGAAAAAGGCTACAGCAGTTTTGCCCAACTACAGAGGAATAGAAATTGAATGCTCAGAAGAAATTTGGTGTGTTTAAAGGACGGATTTAAGACTAGAAGTGGGGGGCAGGAGTAGTAGGGAGGGGAAAGAAGGCGAGAGAGCGCTGGGATGTAGGGGTGATGGAGGTGGCAGAACACCTCTGGACCACACATGGTGTGCGAGGAGCAGACATCACACTCAGCAGGGGCTCTGCTAGAGTGGCTTCCTGCTCATTAACTAAAATAATGAAATTGGGCAGCATCAGGCCATGAAGTGCATCTCTTAATAGACCTATCACGGAGCTGCCAAGGAGGTAAACCATCCCGGAGTGGCCTCCTACCAGCACAAAGCTGCGTGGCAATTCAGAGCATAGTAAGGTCAGGTGGAAGAAAGGATTAACAGTGTAGAACAACCTCATGAAACTACAAAATAACCCCAAATATGAGGGACTCCAGACCTTCTCTGAGGCAGGCACGCAAGGAACCCAAAATGACCAATGGGGCCTACACAGACACGATGGCCAAGATTTGAGCTTCCGCCCTGGACAAGAGGAGGAGGACCCACACCAGAATTGCAGCGTCAGATGCAGCTGGCAGGGAGAAAGGAGCACCTCATGGACATGGAGGGAGCTAACAGTTCGTGCCACTGCAAGGACAGGCTGCACCATCAGCAAATGATGGAGGAGGAAGGATTAAAAAGTCAAGTAGCCTGCTACGCTGACCATGTTTTAAAAGCTCAAGGGGGAAATAAAGGAAAGGCTGAACAATTAGAATGTAATTGCAGACTTATAAAACATTTTTATACATATACACTTACACTTAGCTGCAACAAGTATGAAAGGCAACACAGAGAAAACAAATTTGAGACATCTACGGTGAGAAACACATGCATTCAAACATGCAGAAATCAAATCTACAACAGACAGTGATTCTCAGCAGTACTCCTGCAAACACACACTCTACGGCAGTCCCACAATTCCATCTGTACCACCTCAGTGCAGTGCAAATTGATAGCCACTGCAAATGAGCATTAATAAGGGCAGGTAAGAGCCTCAGGCAGACATATCAGCACCACTCCATAATATAATATATTCCAAGGAGGTGAGCTGGTAAAGAGATACGAGCAAACAAGCTTGGTAAATACAGACAATAATTATTTTAAGACATGGAATACTGGGGATCTATTTATAGATTAAAGACACACTTGGACCTCAAGTTCACATAACAATTTCCATATGTTTTCCTCTCATATCAGCAAATTGTACTTCTCTCCTAAAAAGGAACAGTTTTACTAAGACTGCAGAAACCAAACCTTAAGACATATGGAAGATGATTATCTTCTTCCAACCAAAAGCAGTACAGGAAAAGGGGCTTATAAAGCACACACAAAGACCAATGAAGTCAATCACTTTAGAGAGTTGCAGTTGGTTGATAACAAGAACACAGTAGATAAAATACTTGTATGTTAGAAAGCCATTTGACTGTATCAAATGACACCCTACCAAAATTACTTAAACTGCTTTCAACGGGGCCCGAACACTGCACAAGGAAATAAACAAAGCGAACTGAAAATCATATACCAAGTCTTTGAGTGTATCTATCAAGGACGGAGGAAGCCTTCATCTCTATTTTTTCTTCAAAATCCTAGCTAATAATGCAGAAATAAAGTGTGTGTTCTTGAAATCCGTGGATGATACTAAATTTAGGAGACGCAAGCCCCAGCGAGGACAGAGAAAGTTGAGAAACAGGCAATTAAAAATAAGATTCTCCTTGGGAAAGTGCAGCGAAGACATCCGACAGGAAAATAATCTGAAAGAAAAATTCAGTGGGAGTGACAAACCGAGAAGCCAAGAAATTCTTACAAGGCTTGCAGTGTGATTTGGTAACAAGAAACATTAATGAAACCTTGGCTACACATGCAAAAAAAAGAAACACCACATCAAGCAGGAGAGAAACAAGAGTAAAACATGCCCACTTTGTGTAGCAAACAATATAGAAAAATCACAGAAGTCTGCAGTATTAAGATGGATGCAAATGCAACTGGGAGGAGACGGGCCTTGTTCAGAATAGGGTACGCTAGTAGGCGGACGCATTTGAAAGGAAAAAATAGGCATCAGTATCTGAAAGCTCCCTTCTAACAACCTTTCCAAAGGCCCGGTATTACAACCAGGCCCAGGAGAGGGACTTAAATGACCATTTAAGAAGAGTTCGCTCACACAAACGAGATTAGCAGCAGAAAGCTGGAAGTGCATTGAGCACTGTCCCACAGGAGCTCCCGCGGGCAGCACAGCGCACATACAACCAGGGCATGGCCATCCTGCATCGGGGCCTGGCAGCAGAGCGGGGCAGCCTCCAAACTGGCTGAAGGTCGTGAATTTCTCAGCAAAAGATGAAGTAAATATTTGTTCTCCTCCAAGCACAACAAATTCCGTAACAGGCACGTTGACTCACAAGGAAGTAAGTCTACTCTTGTTTATGGAGCACGTGAGCAGCAACAACAAGAAACACTGTATGCGTTCACTGCATTGAAATTCAAGGGCTTTTCTCCCTCTTTTTTTAATTAATTGTTGCTTCTCAGTGCGACAAAATTCCAGCTCTAGGAACAGCAAAGTGGCACAGCCTGGCAGTAGCACACAGCCCAGGAGGTATTTGGCTTTGAAGTTCACCCACCTCTGGGACCATCAGGCTGCAAACCCTCCTCCTCCTCCCGCCACGTCAAGGCACTGCCCTTGCCATTCCAAATCCGTATTGTTTTCTGCACAGCTCAAGTGCTAATACGTATCAGTAGACGTGACTGCCAAAGAACTGTTCAAGAATAGGTGTGAACTTTACAGGGCAAGAACTCTGTTTTGCTTTCATTGCTGTAGCGGAACAAGTTCAGTCAAGTTTTTAAAACACAACTTGGGCTGCAAATGAAACCCAAACTATTTCAGCTGCTGGGTTCACTCTGGATTCCCATTCCTATCCGCAGCGCTGGACGAGCCAGCCTGTGTGGAACCAGCTTTGTCTATCCACATTAATGACCGTCTCATTAGCATACATTATTCAGAGAGCAACATTTCAGGCATATTTAGAAACTGAGATTTTAGAACTCTAAAGAGATAAATACTAATACCAGATTACATAATTTTGCTAGATGATATTTACTGAATGCTAACAGAACACAAGGGAACCACAACACTTTGCTGCCTTCAGTTGGGCACTAAGGGTGCATCTGGTGGTTTTCTCAAATAAAACATTGTTTTCAGGTTGCTTCTGCACAACAGAAGACAAATGAAAATAATCAAGACAGCTCTGCCAGAAATATTCCAGTTTTCACTGAGCATTTGTTTAGAGACATTCATTCTAATTGCATCATTTTGAACCGTGGACCAGACCAAACTTTTTAAAGAAAAGTGTATTTTCTCCTACCTACATGCCTATCAAAAGACCAACCTGCTGCCCTGCAATCTTTAAAAAAAGATCTTGCTCAAACACATCTGTATATTTTTTTCACCCAAACATTCTTACAGCGGCTCCAAAGAGAAGTGCAACTCCATTTTGTCATTTGTAGACTAAGGATACTAATTATCTGACTCATGGGTTTTCAAGATGAACGTAACGATGTACCAACCACACGTATTTCAAGTCCTGCGTTTTCTCCCGTCCTTTCTGTTCAATCATCACTTGCTTTGATGGTTTTTGTAAGGGTGATCGCAACCCCAGCTCTGCCTGGCACATTTCGTTCTCACCATCGCATTTCCCAAGGTTATGCTTCAAGGTTTAAAAACAGTTTTTTCCCCTCTGAGATGATCTTCAGCAATTGCCCCAGTTCTGAGAAATGAATGAAGCGTTCCCAAAACAACACGGATTTCAGTAGTAAATTGTAGCTAAAAAGAACCTACGTGACCTGCTTTAGAGGCAAAGACGGCTAAAAATACAGCTGGCTGGGTGAGACATTTGGGCAGGCTTTTGGGAACGTGTTAATTGGGTAATTCCTCCTAGATTAGCAGTATACAAGATTCTTGCTTACCATCTAAAATATTTTCCTTAAATAGTCAAAACCATCAAGCAAGGGTAGACAGACCTTATGCTACAGTAGTTAATACAGGATACAGGATTGATTTTAAGGGACCTGACCTATTGTCCACAGAAGTCAATAAGAATTTTTGCACTGACTCAGCAGAAATCACATCAGGTACCAACATTAATCTAAATGTTAAAATCCATTCTATTTATACCTGCAGATAAAAAATATCCAGCCTTCACAATCTGCCAGTCTCCTACCAAAAAAAACCCTGTGTTCTCTGTATTTTCCTTGCACGGCGTTTAAGAAGTGTGCCTTGCTGATCTCAGAGGTGCCCAAGATGTCACAGAGGGAGCTGCAAGTAAGGCACAACCAGTCTGGAAGTCCATCCAGCAGCACCAATCCCTTACAGAGATGTGGGGAAAACCTAGAGCTCCCAACAGAGAACGCCACCTTCGTTCAGTATAAGCACTGTCTTGGTCTTTTAATAGTTAGGAACTGCTCGAAGTAATAATAAAAGGAATCTGTATTTGATTTAAATGCTTTTTCATCTCCCAGTACCCGTAAACATCTAACTCTGCTGAATTTTAAAAGCTGATGCCCTGAACTGACCTCCCACGCAAACACCTCCCTCAGGTGATCCTGCACACACCGTAAAAAGGAGTTTCCTTTCACCAACCTTGAATTGACCAATTTTCAATTGTTTCCCATTTCTTTTCTATCTCACAACACAAGAACAGACTCCTGACCTAGATTTCCTAAACAATTTACTGTGTTCTAGAATTAGTTCCCTCCTGATTTGCTTTTTCTGATGCAAAACAGAACAGCGTTTCTTCATATAAAGTCTCCCCGGCCACAGATTATTATTGTCCACCTTTCCCGGCACCTCTCAGTTCCTTATGTAAAGCTCCCAAATACAATTCAAATACCATTTTATTATTTACTTACTAGGTACTACCGGAGTTTTGAGATCTGAAGAACTTCTGTTCCAACTGAAGTATTTTGACCAGTTTGAAGGCATATCAAGTGATATTTGTATTACTTTAAGAATTTCTAACATCGATTGAATCATCCCTGGTCAGCCTTCTGTATCGATAATATCAAAAAAGTTACCTAGGAAGCAGTTTCAGATACATTAAACCGCTCTTCGTGGCTTAAGACTTTGCTTGTATTGTTTGCAACACGTACTCGCAGGCATTTGAAGCACTATAAATATTTTGCATCATGCTGTGAATGAGTCAAATGCTGTTTTCCAAGCAAAAATGAAGCACGCAGCCAGGCAGCATTTCAGTTCCCGCAGTATTCTCTGCAGCAAATTATTCATAACTACAAGTAGTCTTTGGCCATAGCAATACAGGTGAGAACACGCAGCTGCAAAACTTGTGAATGAACACAGCAGCTCAACCAACTCGGGAAAGGGGAGAGCCTGATGGAGAACCAGGGCATGAGGACACAACTGGTAACCCAAGCTATGAGGTGTGTAGCCCAAAGCGCTCTGAGACACAGCCCTGGCCCTGAGGAGAGTCTTGGGACAACCCCTAACCTGAAGGAAAGGCTCAGTCCCAGCCAGAGGCTGTGGGCCTCTCCTTGGCTTCCAGCTGAGGTGATCACTGCTAGAAGCCATGATCTGCATGGGGTAACCTTGAGCACAATGCTTCAGAGACGCAACATGACCTAAATCACGTCCCACCAGCTCAAATGGAGGAACACGTTTAGCCATGTCCTTTGGGAGCCAAGGACAATGCAGACACTCTGACTCCTTGCAGTACAGTCTGACAACTACCACGGGGCAAACTGACGACAAGATGAAGACAAAGCCAGTTTCTTTCATGCACCCCAGGACAAAAGGGACTGAAGACCGTTAAACAGGTTTGGAGAGCATCCAAAACACCACTGGGATCCTAAAAGGAACAAAGGTCTCATCAGAAATCAGTTCAAATTTGCCCTCAACAAAACACAGGTAAAGGTTCAGATTTAATTGTTATTTCTGGCATTCTACCAAGGAATAAAATAAAAACGGCTATCAGGCGAGGTATAAGAAATGGCTGTACTGCAAATTACTTATCACAAGCCAGTTACCCAGACACAGATGCACCAACACACCAGCCAGGTAGAAATGAAGTTAAAGACCCATAACTGATGCCTAAGCATACCCCCAGCTCCAGGTCACATCTGAGGCAAAATGTAATACTTTGAAGTCGAGTCTATTACAAGCTATAACTACAGGAAGACAGCAGTCTCCGTTGCAGAGACCATTCTACAGCCAGATTTGTCAGCATGGGCTTGCTAGTGGGCTAGCCTCCTCCATAGGGATTAATACTCTTGTAAAAACCTTTCCAACAATGGGACAGAATCACCTTTATCTAAAAGTATGGGGACAAACTGCCCCCTAGCATACTTCTACCTCTAAAGAGAGTCCAACACCTCCCAAAGTTAAGCTCATCTCAATTATCCAGCCCTCAAGTAGATGCAGGCACTTTCAGAACAACCACTATTGTATCTATTTTTTGCTAAGCAAATCATAGCTTTGTCATAAAATTAGCATTGTTATTTCTCAACACCTTTGCAAACACGATACGCAGGCTGTGGGAGAAGTTTAGGGAGCAGAAAAAGCTTTTAATGGTTGTCATAAGTCACAGTATGACCCGTTCTCCTCACTGAGCAGTTTAAATTTCACAAAGCTTTTGTGACCGTAACCAGAACAATTAAAAAGTGAGCAAGCAGATCATGTTTATTCCCCACCACTTGAGACACACATTTGTGTAACCACTTTACCTACCTTGATATCCGTGGATTCCAAGAGCTAAACAAAACATTCCATTTTTCTACGGTCATCCTCTGCCCCCCCAGTCATGCCAATATTCACACCGACGTTTGCAAAATCCATCATGAAAGTTACGTACGTTTCTCCCAGAATAAAACATCCCTGTCCGTGAACTGCACGTTAATGGAAGTAATCTTCAGAGGAGCAGTAAGATCAGTATTTCAAACAACATCTTAGTGATGATTTGAAAAGCTAGGCCGCCAGAAAAAAAAAAACACAGAAGTTGAGGAACATAAGTGAATGATTTGACAACACCACTCCAGAAGGAGCCTTACTGCATGCAGTTAGTGAATAGAGAAGCTACTAATGGTCCTCAGCTAGTTAGAGGCACTGAATTAGCACAGTTTTAAAAATGAATTGTAAAGCTTTTCGAGCAAGAAAACTGAAAGTTTGTGAGAACCCAAACGCCACACCGGCATTGAAAAGTAGGCCGCAGGTACATCGACTGACACAGCTCCACAAAAACAGAGACATTTTCTAGTTCTGAATGAAGCACTACTGACCTGCCTGCACGGAAATGAAAACAGACAAACCCTCTATGTGACATTTTACTGGCCTGTCCATGAAAGGAAAGTTATTTCGAGGCATAGACAGGAGCAGCAGAGCAGATCTCTTCTGAAAGATGTAAGGTAGAAAGATCCCAGACAGATGGAGGTATCTACAGGATAGTTGGAAATCATTAATATTGTAATATGTTTTCAAAAGAAAGCATGGATTTTTTTTTCCATCAATCTTGAGCATTAGAGTTCTATAAGAATTGAAACAACTCTTTATCTTCTCATGCTATTTCTCATACATGCCTATAACATTCACAAGTAACTCCTTTCAACTAAAAGCAAATCTCACTTTATGAAGAGCTGTTTTTTGCTTCTGATCCGATAAGACAAAAACACCACAGACCACTGTCTCCCATAGCCTTACAGGGGTCTGATATCAAAAGGAGACCCAAGACATGATCTGCTTTATCAGCAAATTGGCACATTTGCCAACATTGCACTTTTGCACACACTAATTACATCTGAAGATTTTTTTATCAACATTTCCTATACAAAAGCACTCACTCCGATAAAACAAACAACACAACTTCCACAGAAGCAGCAGAAGCAGCTTTCCCAGTGCTCAGGACAAGGAACATCTAAGTGCCCTCACCCACAAAGCCTAATGAAGGAATTCAGCTCCAGCTCTAATTCACGCCGCCTTTCTTTTTCTCAACACATCTAATCCTTCTCTCAACACAAAACGGAGTCGGTGATTTCTAACTCTCTGCACATGTGGACGCCCTCCTCACTCCAAGACATGCTGAGATTAACCACAGCTGACAATGATGCATCGCTCCCACAGTTCCTACCGCGCCAGGATGGAGCTCCACACCGACATTAGCAGCAAGCTGTTTGTGTAAGGGAGGTACCACCTCTGCACGAGGGACTGCCTGTGTCTGCCTGGGTGCTGCTGCCATTTACCTGATGCTGGCATACAGCTATATTTAGGCACCATTTATGTTCTACTGAAGTCCGCTAAAAACTCAGTGCAAAGCACAGAATGATAGCTTTCTCTTGTATTTCCAAGCTAGAGCCTTCCACAAGTTTCTGTAACAATTGCTGAGGTCAGTGTTAGCAGGTGATGACCACAGCTGGGAGACAGGTGGGCTGTGCTCCAAGACATCTAAGCTGCCTAATGGTGTGCTAGGGGCAAAACAAGAACAACTCACTCCCTTCGCCTGCAGTGCAATCCCGTCCCCATGGGCATTCGCTGCACCTACAGACTGCTTTAATCCACAGAAAGCTATTCAGCTCTTCCCATCCCCCTGTAAGTTATTTTTCTGCTGCTTCAGTGAAACGGTGCAACACCAAAATAGCATAAGGTAAGCCGCAGCAGCTGGGAAAAGGAATGGGAAAGCAGCAACTACTTGGTTTCTGCTTTCAGCTTCAGCCAACTGCAGCTTATCTATTCATTGCTCTTGCTCAAGAAAGTAAGTTCCATGGATAAGGCCTTACTGCAGAGGGCACGCCTGATGTTAAGCAAAGCGGGGACACAAAGTTCACAGAGTTCAGGGCGAAGCACAGGACGTGAATGTGAAAACGGATGCACCGGGTCACACGGTATGTCCTGCTAGCCACGCTGTCTCTACTGAAGCCTGTAAGCAAACAGCTAGAGAAAAGCAGTAAGACAAGCACATCTGCACTTCCCCAAGCACCTCCACAGCCTTCAGTACTCCCAGTGGTGCAGACCTGCAGTCTGGCATGGTTTGTCTATTGAGCAGTCCCTAAAGCTCTCTCAGCAGTCCCACATCTTCCAGCAATTGTATGTTCTTCTGAGATGAAAAAAAGGGAAGGAACAGTATTTCAAGCATGGACAAACCACGGATTTAGACATGGCACAGCAATGGTCTGTATTTTGTTCCTCGCTCTCTTCATAGCGTTTCATAAGATTTGATGAGCTCTCTTTGATTGCTGCTAAGCACAGAGCCGGTGGCTTCATGGTCTCATCTATCAGTATCAAGATCCCACCCGGAGAGGTGACAGCCACTCTGGAGCCCTTCACTTTCTATGAGAAGTTCAGACTGTCTCTTGCCTCCAGTACAACTCATCTCACATTTACCTACACTGAAGGCAGCTACCACGCTCCCTGCACTATCCTTTTATGCCGAATCAGGGAAATACAACACATTTCATGAATTATTTCAGTTAAAATCTGGAAGTCGCATTGATCACTGAAAACAAGCCGGCGGTAATAAGGAAACGTGTACACGGGACAAAAAGCTGCTGAAGCGAGCCCAGCACGCGGGGTAGGGCACTGCTACTGCAAGGAGCTCAGCGGGGCTTTGATCCTCCAGCTATTTGAAACCACACAAAAGCTGAATGAAAAAGGTACGAGATCCCAAAGGAGTCCGATTCCCACTTCTCCGCAGCAAGCTTCTAAAGTTCTCTTTTTATGACCACCTTCCACCAAAATAAATAAATCACTTCAAGCAAGAAAAAAATGTAAACCGAGGCATTTCCACTCGATTCCTTTCATGTCTTTCCACCGCCTCATCTGGAGTCACATGCTCAGTCCTGACCTTTCCAGATTTTCCTCTCTGCCTCGCCACACTTATTCAGACTATCAAATTCATTTAGTGAAACTATCCTATCCTTTCACACTTGACTCTTTTCACAGACAAGCAGTTCATTTTCATGCAGACCCACTTTTAACTTCAAAAGGTTGCTTTGTATCGCGGCTTCTGATGTCCCTTGTTTAAAACACTTTCAAATAAGGATCTGAAAAAACGCTGTGGCGGCTGGGAACTCAGCATCTTCTCTGTCCCTCCTGAAAGGAAAAAAAACCAAAGGAAAAAAAAAAAATCCACTGTTAAGCAGAGCGAGAGGCCACGCACCCGCACAGGACTTCTATAGATTGTCAGCAGGTTTTAGCTCTTCTGCACAGCCACAGTCCCAATGAGTGTTCAGAGAGCCGACGCTTGCCTGTATGTTAACCCTCTCTGAAGGTCCGACTGGAACAAGAAGGGGCAACCCACAGCACCCCACCATCAAGGAGTGCTGCAGCATACCCCACGCCAACCAGAGGGCTGTACCTCTCCCAAGACGCTTCAGTGATCACACAGAAACAGCTGAATTAACGGGGCTACGTGCAAAGCCGTAGAGCAATTAGGTGGGAAGATGGAGCAGAGAGGCTGGGTAGCTCACACCTTCTAAGCACACCTACGAAATACATTCGTGTCACAGCAAACTGCTGTGAAAACTAATGGAGCAGCTTTACTCACCAAAGCATTTTTCACTTGGAGGCCACAAATGCAGGGGAACGCTCGCTCATCGCTCACTTCAGAATCAAAGTTTAAGAATCATTTTCGATTTAAATTATTTATAACTCAGTCGTTTCAGGGGGAAAAAAAAAACACCAAAAACGCCCTGCGAGGAGCAGTACATTACGCCACACTTCTCATTAATTTTCTAGTGAAACCTTTGAGTTTCCAAAACCTGACTTTAAAAGTTAATTACGCACAATGTGGACGCCCCAAAGCCAGGAGGAGCTCAGATCTGAATGCTGTCTGGTCACTTTTGCAAAACACGTATGAAGAAAACATTATAATCACGCTGCTTTCTTGCCAGAATAGGAGAAAGAGGGGAAAAAAAGGTACTATCAGCATTTTTAAAACCACATTTTAATCCCAAGAGGGTTTTGTTTGTATTGGCCCTTTCTCCCACAGAACTCACCAGCCCAATTTCTACCACAACGGCCACAGCTGCGCATCCAGCAATGCACTCAGCTAAGCCAGAATTGCAGCCACTCTTCCCATTTTCCTCCGACTTTGGAAAGAGTAATGTGGAGAGTTAGCACAGGCCTCCAGAAAAAGGCCAAGATCGAGTTCTTCGGCTCAAACACCTGCTCCCTTCCCCTGAACCAACATGGAAATGCAGCGATTGAAAGCATCGCTGTTCTCACACCAGTTCTGCTTCCCTACAGCACACATCTCACATCAAAACCACAGCACTGAAAAAGTCAGTTTTCCAGCTGAGTGCAGGACCTGCTG
>PPHD01016506.1:0-15529 GCA_002909625.1 Bambusicola thoracicus
AATTGTCAGCAATGTGTGTCTCTTTCCTCACTCAACACAGTCTCAGTGTAAATTCTTTCTCTCCAGAACCAAAGTGTGCAGCTCACTGCGGTGTTGAAGACAGATGGGCTGGAAGCTGTAGCCAGATTTCTCTACAGACCTGCTGTACGCAGCGCAGTTAGGGAGCACCTGCATGGCAGCATTTGTCTGTAGGGGAGGTTTCCCCGTGCTGCTGTGGTTTGCCTGTGATCCAAACAGGATCTTCTTGAGTTCTTCCCCACGGCTGCGCTCGCTGGGTGCCCTCACTGCCTCTGCAACAGCACAGCCACGTCCCCGGGGCAGGGGCTGCTCTCCAGCCCTGCATTCTCTGTGGGAGCGCTGAGCTGGGAGCTTTGGCGTGCTCCGTGCAGGTACTTCTCCCCAGTGATAGGAGCTGTTGATAGCTGGGTGCTCTCTGAGTTTTAAAAAGCAGAGATCTGGACTCCTGGCTTATCTTCCTGATTCCTTACCCTGAAAGAAGGGCTTGGACTTGATTTTCTGCACCTCTGGCTGCCAAGATCCATACCCCCTTGTGCTGCCTGTCTCTTCCCAGCAACGGGTGTTGACTGCTGTTGTGTTGAGCAGGGTATGTGCATGGCTCCTTGCTGAGGCTGTCGTCAGAAAGGTTAGAGCTGGTTTTCCTGCCTCGCAGGCAGCTGGATGTGCTGTAGTGTCTTTTAAGTGAGACGTTGCCATAAATGAATGGTACTCAGAGAGAAACCGAACAGGTTTGAATCCAACGTGTCTCAAGACCTAATGTATTAAATGGAACATGGGATCTGTCAGATCAGATCTCATCCCTGCAGCTGTACTTCAGAGCCGTTGGCCGTTTGCATTTCAACTCATCCAAGCAGCCATAGGCTGCTCAATTAAATTAGGGTGGTGAGATAGGGCTGCCAGCAGCACTCTGCGAACCTCCCTGCAGCTCAGGTTTGGAGTTCCGTCCAACAGCATTGTGCTGTGCTAGCTTAGCAGATTGCTAAATGTGGATTCACCTGTTGTTGCTTCGGGCTGATGGATGGAGGAGGATTCCCTACCTGTGCACTGCTGCTCGGTGCCTCTGCCTGCTGCTGGGCGGCTGGCCAGGAGCAGCCGTGCTCCGTGTTGGGAAGTGGGTACCTGAAAATGCTGCAGCAGCGGCGTGGCAGCTCGGCTGTGCAGAACAAGCAAGTGCTGGTTAGACATGGTGCTGGACAGCCCCTTTTAGATCCCTCCAGCTTTTCTCTTCTCAAACCCACAGGAGCCCCAAGGCGTTGCCTGAAATGGTGCCGTACATGACATCATTGAGGGCCTTTTAAGCAACAGGCTTATTTGTTTCAAACAGCAACATACAGATGTTCTAAGGAGAGGGGATGTTTGCTTTTCCCTTGTGAGCCAGCTCTGGTTTGAAGAGGACAAACTGAGAGGCCATCTTCTTCTGAAGCTGTGCTGCTGTGAGAGCCGGGTCGCACCACGAGAATGGCTTTGTTGGCTGGATGCAAATAAAGGCTTTGTATTTCAAGTCCCAAAGCAGAGTTCTTCAAGCATCTTTTGGCACAAGCATCTGTTTTCAAATAGCCAGATGGATTGCTTATAACTCTGAAAAGATCTGCTGGGCTATAGATATCCAAATCCTTTGCTACACAGTGTTTATATCATTAGAAAGCCACTAACTAAACTGAAGGAGACAGGGATTAAGTGCTGCAGAAAGGGGCTGGTGTTTGCAGGACATTTGGTTTTGGAGGAAATAGCCTCGAGCAGCTGCTTGCCAGCACCCAGTGCAGAGAGCACAGGTAGGTTTGGGTGCGAGTGACCCTCAGCTGCAGATACTGCTGAAGAGCACCACTGTTAATTGTGGTGTGGGAGCCTGTCTTGTCCTGGCTGCCTCTGTGCAGTCTGATCCCTATACAGGGGACTTCATCTCTGTGTTGATTATCTCCTGGGCAGCAATGCCACAAAACAGTTTGACTGATTTTCTTTGGAACATACAATGATCCATGACCTTTGTTTCACTAAACATTTAATTCAGTAAAGTGCTTCCTGAGAAGGCAAAGGTTGGTCTGAGTGCTGTGGGGCAGCCATATGTCACTGTGGGGCTGTCAGGTGACAGATGAGCACTTGAAAATAGTTATAGAACTGGAGTGACTGGAAAATGGCCCACTGTTTTTACAGAGGCAATAGAGGAAGCTTTTCATTTGGAAAAATCTACAGTCACAGCTTTGGCTGCTGGAATTCACTGCAAATCCTCTCCCGAGCGCAGAGATAAGCCATCCTCTTGCTCTGCAGAAAGGCTGAGCTCAGTGCTGCAGCTCAGCTCCCTGCTGCCTAGGCAAGTGCTGCACCTCTGCTGCCCTACGAGGAAGGTTTAGTTTGCTCTGCACTTGGACAAGTGCTTCTGAAGTGTTTGAGGAGACATTACTGGCGTTTGGAACTAGGGTTCCACCTAGCCTGGAGGTTGGTGAAAGAAGTCGGCAGATAAGTGCGTGCACACATTGCGACACAGCCCAGAAAGCTCTGGACAGTGCTTGAGCCTCCACCTGCTTTCTGTTGTAAGCATCGTCCTCCTCCTTCTCTGTTTCTGCCTCTCCACAGCTCGAAGACCTCTACCTGGTAGCCCTCATTCACCGCCGCGATGTGAAGTCTCTCCGGGACCTCACAGCAGAGCACCTCCCTTTGCTGAGGAACATCCTGCAGGAGGGCAAGGTGAGTGCAGGAAGGCACAGTGAGCTGCTGCAACTCCCTGCCTCAGCTCCTGGCACCTGCATTGGCTGCCTGGTTTGGCAAAGCTCTGCTCTCTGCGTGGACTCCAACAGCTGAGCAATGGTCATATCTCCCTCCTGAGCTCCTCCCCTTCGTTCCCCTGCAATACAAACCCTATTTCAAACAGGGGCATTGCTTAATAGGTGGAGGTGACTTGCATTGCATCCTATGGTATGAGCTGCCTGGAGAGGATGCTGCCTTGTTTTTGCAGTGCTGCTCTGCTGTGTTGCGTGATTGTGCGACGTGGGGATGCATCACGCTGCAGCACCAGGCCCTGGGAAGAGCTGAGAGGGGGAAGTGGAGCAGGGTAATGAAAAGAGGGCACTTTAAATCCTCTGTGTGCTCCAACTTGTATGCTCTTGAGGCCAGATACATTGCAAGTGCCCCAATGTGCTCCAGGCGCTGAGCAGGGCTCGGTGCCCAGCAAAGCAGCAAGTCTCCGTAGGGCCATGGGAAGCATTTTCTGATTTCCTCTCCTCCTCAGTTTAGACCCTCTCATGGGAGACGGTGGGGGGAGGTGTGAATGCCTCCCCTGCCCGTTTCCCTTCCTGAGACTGCAGCAGAGCCTGCCCAGTGGGCAATGCGCTCTGTGCTTGCCTTACAAGGGTCTGTCTGCTGGGAAACCCCTCCCAGTGCTGCCCTGCCCAGCCTTGGTGGCTTCTCTTTCCTCCTGCAGCCTCCAGACATCCATTTGCACATCACCATGTGGTGCTGAGCGCTCGTGCTGGGGCTGAAGCTCTCCTCCATGGCTGGAGAGCAGAAATACATTTCTGCTGCTGCCTTTGGCCTCGTGCTGTTCCATCTCGCGTCACTGCAGTGCGTTCTAGGAGGAGCATCTTTTGGAAGGGGCTAGAGAGGTGTGGATGTGTCTGGGAGTCCACCCATCCCTCTGGAGCGAAGCGTTGCTCTTCTTTAAGAAGAAAACACCCTCTTCCTCTTGGCAGCCAGGCTGGGAATGAAATCTGAGCGCTGCCTGCCCTGGAACTGGGACTTTTTACTGCAGCCAGCAAGCTCCTCACCTCACCCTCTCAGAAGTGTCTGGTACAGCTTTGTCTGCAGTGAGCTCAGAGTCGAGCTCATCCTCCTGTGTGTGCTAACAGCTGCCTTTGTGACCTCCCGACCATTTTCTCTGGCTGGTGGCTGTTCCAGGGCATGCATGGTAATGGGCCGTATAGATCAATGTGTGATAGTTCCCCTCACTGCATTAGAAATTTGGAAAGTAATTGCACTAGGGAAAGCAGAGATTAATTAAGAGATTAGTCAGGGGATTGCAGTGTGCTGAGCAGCAAACCGAGCCAGTGTGTTGGAGTTCGCCGTTGCTGTTTATAGCTTTAATTACACCGGCTGGTAACGGGATCCTGTAACTTGCTGAGTGAGCCGGGGAGATAAGGGAGGAATGGAAAACAATGAGAGCAGGAGCTCGTCCTGTTATGGAGAAGTGGGGCTGGCAGGAAGAGCTGCCGTTCTCTGTTTCCCCATCCCTTACTGTAAGGAGGGAGGAAGCAGCGGTCGCTTCACTTCGCCTCTCCCTTCCTAATGGGCTCAGCACACCTCTGGTTGTCAGGCAGCGGTGTGAGCAGAGCTCCCCTCTTGCCAGGTGTTTATTTAGCAGCATCCCTCCATGTTTTCACTGCCTGAACCTCCTCTGGTTTAAGTCCTGCGGGTGCATTCCTGATGGCCGCGGGGTTTGGCTGCTGGCTCCACATTTCTCCCCACATCTGGGGGCTCTCTTTCCATCCCCCGGGTCCCTGTCTTCCCACCCGCTCCCAAACCCTCCCTGACCTGTCTGTGTCTGCAGGAAGCCATAACAAAACGCTTCGGTGTGCCCGGATCCCAGCTCCGCATCTACCTGCACTACCAGCCCTCCTACTACCACCTGCACGTGCATTTCACTGCCCTGGGCTACGACGCTCCGGGCAGCTCTGCTGAGAGAGCCCACCTGCTGGAGGACGTCATTGACAACCTGCTCCTGGATGCTCAGTACTACCAGAAGCGGGCGCTGACCTTCGCCCTGCGGGCTGACGAACCTCTGCTGAAGGAATTCCAGGAGGCAGGAAGAGTGTGAGCTGATAGAGCCCAACACGGAGCTGCTTTTTTACCTTTTTATCCCGATTGGTCTGTGGGGTTTTGGTGGTTTGGTTTTGGTTTTGTTTTGGAGTTTTTGTCGCTTTTTGGGGTTTTTTTTTATACTCGGGTTTTATACGAAATTGGGGCCGGCAGCCCATTGCTATGGAAACCGCTCCTCCTGCTTAAGGCAATTAAAACCTTGATTGGGTAACCCTGGTGGTGCGTTGGCTTTTTAAGCAGACACACAGCAGCAGCTTGGGCTCCTCTGAGGGGCTGCGCCAGGAGGGGAGGACCTTCACCCCGTTATCCACCCCACGGTGTCCTCCAGAGCCCTGGAAATGATGGCGGGAGGACGTGGTGGTCTGCAGGGACAGAGCCTCTGAAAACTGCATGAGTTCTCAGCGCCCGCGAGGGCTCTGGTTTCTGGTCGGTCGGTAACCAGGGCTGTAATTGCAGGCATCGTGTTGCTGCCCGTCCCGCTGCGTGCTCCTTTCAGTGCGTTGGGGTGGGAGCTCTCCGTTGGCTTTCCTTTTCATTTTGCTTTTTGCTGACTCCTTTGCTCCGGGGGCATAAAAAAAAAAAACTGCAATTCCTCATTTCCAGGGCTGCTCTGTAATGGAGCCGTCCCGAGCCTGCTGGATGCGGGTCGCATCACAAGAGATGCCCGGGGCTTTGTTCTCATCTGATTAATCAAAATTCAGGTCAGGCCGTTCCCCGGTACCTTTTAGCAGCAGGGAGAGGCAGAGCATCTGAATGCAGCCAACTCTTGTCAGATCTGCTGCTTTTTCTGCAGAAATGCAGCGTGCGGCTGAGGAGGGCAGGGTTAACCTGTTAGGGGAGTTCTTCTTTCTTGTTCCGCGTTTCCCACAGCCCTGCAGAGCGGAGCACATCCCTGCCTGTGTCAGAGCTGACTGAGGAACCGGGGAGCAGAGCTGGGGGTGCTGCTGTGGCTGCCCCCGACTTTTGCATCCCCCCACTTGGTAAACCCTCTCACTGATGGAGCTGTTGGGACCGGGGGGAATCACAGCCAGCTGATGCAGAGCTCTGTGCGGTTTCACTTTTCCAGCAGGCGGGATTTTGTTTTCTTTTTTTGCCTTTCTTCTTTAAATTCCTCGGCACCAATTAATCTAAGTGGCGATTTACCCCTTCCGCCCTTTGCACGTTAAATATCAGGGCACGGTGCGCTCATTAGCAGGGACTGACTGCCCAGCAAACACTTGTGGCGTTCTGCTAACACAGCAAATCCCATTCCAGAAGCGTTTCCTAGCGGGGGAGAGGCGCTGTGCAGCGCTGCCGACCGACGGCCTTTGTCCCCTCCATCCCCTCTCCGGCGCATCCCGCAGCGCTGCCGATGGGTGATGGCGCTTCACCTCCTCTGACGCCCCGCGGTGACCCGGCTTCTGCGGGAGCCGTAGCGGTGCCGTCGTGTCGCCGTGCCGTCACACCGTGGCTGCTCCGTCGCGCCATTGAGCCAGCTTTGGCCGCCCACCGCAGTTCCATCGCGCTGCCGTTGTGTCACCGCGCCGGCACGGAGCCGAGGACCGGCCTGCGCCTCGGGAGCGTGGTAAAAAAAACAGGCGTTTGGGATGCATTATTACTGCTGGAGTTTTATTGAACGCCGTTTATTGTTTTCAGATGCAATAAACCTAGCGGGGGAACCCGGGAGACTGATGGATCTAAATACCCTTCGAGCGAGCCCAGCTCCCCCGCTGAGCCGCGGCCTCCGTAATTACCCCCGGGTCAGCTGCGAGCCGATGGTAATTAAGGCGCAATTACGGACAGCTGCTCCGCCGCCATCGGCCCCGCGTGAGCGCGCGTGGGCTCTCCGCGCGGAGGGACCCCGGCATCGGCACGCGGCCACGAGTCCGCCCGGAGCGCCCGCAGCGCGGATCGGCAGGAGCTGCTCCACCCCCCCTGCGGCCTCCGGGACCCCCCGCGCTGCTCTCGGGGTGGGGGGGCCGCCCTGCAGGCGCTGCCTGAGCCTCCCGCCGCCACCGCCGCCAACGGTACTCCCCCTGCATCGCACGGTGGGTCCCGGCCGCATCCCCGCCCCCCCGAGGCCCCCCCCCGCCTTCGCTCCCTCCGCCCCATCGCTGCGTGCGCAGGCGTGCCCGCCCCGCAGCCCGGCCCCCCCGCCCCGCTCAGCCCCGCTGCCCGGCCCTGCCCGCTCCGAGCCCGCACCCCCGGCCGCCCCATGGTGAGTGCGTGTTGGGGGGAGGGGGAGCGGGGGTCCGCACTCGGGTGAACGCGGAGCGCTGCGAAACGCCGAGCTTTGCCCCGCCGCTTTTGGAGCCGGGGGGGTTTTGGGGCGCGCGGGGGGTGCGGTGCCGGAGGCCGCGGGGCGGTGCGGGGCAGAGCCGGAGCGGCGCTGCGGTGCTTTTGCTTTCTGTGTATCTCCGTGCCGTTATAAACGGGAGCGCGGCCGGGCGCCGCGGAGCCCAAACTGCGCAGCGCTGCGCATCGCCGTGCCCGGGGAGCCCCGCAAAGCAGCGCCCGGAGCTCGCATCGCCTCGGGCTGTGCTGTGTCTGCCGGGCGCTGCCGTAAGGAGCCCCAGCGCGGAGCACATCGGCGCGCTGCCCGCCGGCCCGGCACGCGGCTGGGAGGGACGGCGGCACCGCGGGGTCGGGCGGCGCTGCGCCGCTCCGATTTCGTGGGGCGCGGATGTGGGGTCCCGACGCCGCGTGCAGCCCCGGAGCGCTCCCGGTGTATCCGTGGGGATGGAGCTCAGAGCTGCCGCCCCGTTGGCCGTCAGTTGCGGCCGCGCCGCGGAGCGGGGGTTGTTTGGGGACGGGGCCTTTTGCCGCCGCTCAGCGTCGTCTGCGTGCAGAGCCCAAAGCGGCGCCCTGGGGGAGCGGGGGGGGAATGGGGCCCTCCCCGCTGCGCGGGATCTGCAGCCCTTCCCGCTGGGACGCGAGGATGCTCACCCCAAAGGAGAACATCTCGGTGGGACTTCGCTCACTCGGCGGTGGTGTTTGGAGAGGTCTCATTGTTCTTAGCGGAGAACAAAGGGATTCTTCCCCCGGGGCGTTTCGCTCCGGTATGGGCGCACAGTGCTCGGTGGCCGCGGTCCGTGGGCAGGGAGATGAGGTGCTGAGCGCCCCGTGTTTGTGGTGTATTTGTGCTGGATTTCAGTGCCACGGGACATGGGGAGGTCCCAGCCCCGCTCGGCTGTTGGCAACTGCAACGCTTTAAGGGCACGTCCGAGCTGCAGTGAGCTCCTGACGTTGCTACCAGCCGTGGCATGGGAGCTGCTGGACTCTTCCCAACGCCCGTGCTTAATTATCTGCATCATTAAGGGCTGCTGCTCCTCCAGCTCCGGGCGATGTGTTAATAGCCCTCAGTCCCACAGGGATACGGGTGATGAGGGACGTCGGTAGGAAGGAGGGCTGTGCCAGTGATACAGGTGTGCCGGGCGGGGACAGGGTGTTGACCACAGCATCCATCCATCGAATGCAAGTGCAGATTTAAGCCCTTTCCCAGCGATGGGATGACCACTGCGCCTCCTTTGGGTTTTGCCTCTGTGCCTTCTCCATCCATCAGACGGAAGCACACCGCTTCAGTGCCATCTCTGGGTGTCCCATTGTGCCCTCCCTGCGCTCGGTGCTGGCGGCTCCCGGCTGTCCCCACAGCACTGGGATGTGTCCCTGCATGCTGCTGTGGGAGTGGATCCACGTGGCCCTGGCTGTGTGACAACAGGAGGAAATGGTTTTACTGGTTGCTTCACTCCATGTTCCGCTTGGGTGTCCCCGGGGCAAGCCGCGTTCCTGGGGCTTTTTCTAGGAAACCTACATCTTCTGGGAGAGGGGAAAAAAGACAGAACTACGGGGCCGGATTCTGCTCACCCCTGCTGTTTCCAGCTGCCAACCCATGCGTGTGCTGGGGGTGGGATTGGAGGTTTGTTCTGAGAAAGCGAAGGGGAAATGGATGTGCCCATGTGCTCCCAGCCCCGGAGCTGCGCCAGGTGGGACGGGCAGTGCTCTGCATCCCGCAGCTCCGTCCCGTGTGCTCCTTGCTGGTTCCCTGGAGGAGCCCCGAATCTGAGCTCACGCCGTTGGAATTCCCCGCTGCGCCGCTGGGAGAGGCTCTCCCTGCGATCACTTCCAGATGCTGCTCCCGCTCCTCCGGCCGCTCTTCCTGCAAAATGTCTGCGGCCACCCCGGGCTGTGGGACCAAACCTCATTTGGTCAGCTCCTCGTTTCCCCATCCTGCTGTTTAAGTGCATTTTTGGGGTTTTGCTGATGGAAAACGCTGCTGTTGGCCTTCTCCAAACCAGAGGTTCTCTGGGGCGGTTAAGCTGCTAATAAAACAATCCTTAATTGTGGCCATCGTAAAGAGCTTATCCCCCTGGCCGGCGTTCAGCTTGCTGTTGCTTTGCTTTATGCTCCTTCCTGGATCTCCCTGCCCGTTTCCGTTGGGTTGGGTGCTCAGCAGTGGTTGTAGGGCATGGGATGCCGGGGACCCACGGCATCCGGTTCCTGCACACGCACCCTGCCCAGGCCCAGGGAGGTGGTTGGTTATTTACCTTTGCTCCTCCGTGCGTTGGGTGTCCTCGTGCCTTTGCTGGGTGCCCACAGCCCTTCGTGCTTGTGGGACTGGGAGTGCTCCCCTCCCTGAAGAAGCAGAAAGGTTCATTTGATGACAGCAGCGTTTGGTGCTGACGCCACGCGCAGCTCAGAGCTGATCTGGGGCTGCTGTGGGCCGGTGCTGGCTATTGGGTGATGCAGTGCCGTCACAGTGTGGGAGCACTGCACCCAACCGCAGCAATTTCCTGTTCCTCTTTCTCCCTGGTGATGCCTTATTAGATCTTGTGGCCAGGAAGTGGCCCTGCTGCTCTCCTGGGGAGTGAGCACTGAGTACAGATCTGTGTGTAAGCCCACCCCATGGCTGTGCTCCCTCCTTTGGGGGGATAGCAGCCGGGATGATGCGGTGGTGCACCGGGTTTGGGGTCACCGCTGTGGTGCTTGGGGGGGATCTGCGTGGGGTTGGACCCCTCCGGATCCCACTCTGTGCTCAGTGCGTGGTGTGGGCAGACGGATGGACAGATGTTGAGGTGGCCAATGTGAACAGGGAGGGGGCTGCACCCAAACCAAGGGATGCTGGGGGGCCGGCACTGCAGTGTGTCCCTTACGGTTCTATTGTGGTTATGACTATGCTCATTTTGTTTCTTTTCCTCCTAAAGAAAGCGACTCGATTCGCCATGAGGACGGAGAGCGCCTTCCAGGAGCAGCCCGCCCTGATCGAGACGGGGAGGAACGAGTGGTCAATGAATTAAAGATGGGCGGAAAATGAGCAAAGGGAAACGC
Organism: Bambusicola thoracicus; assembly: GCA_002909625.1. Classification (NCBI taxonomy): domain Eukaryota; kingdom Metazoa; phylum Chordata; class Aves; order Galliformes; family Phasianidae; genus Bambusicola; species Bambusicola thoracicus. The sequence continues at coordinate 10,129 of PPHD01016506.1, forward strand.
AGCCACCAGCGGGACGGGTAGGGAACCCCCAGCCCACAGTGCAGCGTGGGGACGGCGGCCTGCCCACGGCAGAAGGGTTTGGGTTATCCGGTGGAGGCGCTGAGGGGGGTGGGGGAGATTGCTGGGTTTGATCCTGAAGGCTGCGCTGCGCTGGGGAGGTTTGGGGTAATTTTGGCAGCGGGGACGGGCAGGTTCCTGCACGGTGGGTTTGTAGGTGTTGTGAAACCTGGAGGCGTAGGGATGAGCAGATGATGCGATAGAAGTGCAGATGGTGCGATGAAAGCTGCACTTTGTCTCTGTTGGAGAGGTCCCGGGGCTGCTTGGAGCCACCGGGCTGGGGTGGGATGGGGCATGCACCAGTAGGAAGGGACAAAACTCATGCTGGGAGACTGGGAAACATGCTGCTGGGGTTGGTGAGCTCTGATGGGCTGCTGGGACCCTGCAGCATCCTCCCAGGGTGGGGGGCTATGGGGCAGGGAGCATCCCCCAGTGCTGCACTGCATGAGGTGCTTTCCAGCAGCTCTCCAGGCGGATGTTCTCCTCCTTAACAAAGCTCACAGCTGGAGGTACAAAGGCTGTGTTCCAGCACTGACTGCCTGCCCTGCAGCCCATCCTTGGGCGTTGTGCGGTGCCTGGAGCACATGTGCTGGGTGTTGCGGTGGTGCTCCTGCAGGTAGCAGAGCCGGCCATCATCTGCTGAATGTGCTCGAGCTTTCCTCCATCAGGATGGGGCTGGAAGGAGCAGGGGAGGGCGCGGGGCTCTGTGTGCACTGAGGTGGGTGCAGAGAGCCGTGCTCTCATCTCAGCAGTGAGTGGGCTCTGGGTGCGGTGCTCAGCCTCAGTCCCGCGCACACAGGAGCTCAGGTGTGGGGGCACAGAAGGTGCTCTGCAGAGGGTCTCAGTGCTGCAGGTGCTTCCCAGCTGTGAGCAGAGGTCCCCCCCACCATCTCCGAGCCGGGAGCAACGCTTGGCTGCTTCAGTGAGGGGAGAAGGTGGGATGGGCTGTGGGGAAGAAAGGCCCTTTTGTTCGGGTGCCGTGGATGGGATGTTTCATCACCGCTGGAATTCTTTCTTTTTTTTCCCTTTTTCCCCTCCAAAACTTCATTTTGCCAAAACCAACTCAGTTCTGTGCAGCCTTTTGGTTCTGATGGTTTCCAGCAGAACGCTCCGTGCTCGTGGCTTTTTCCCCGATGGGATGGAAACCTTCCCTGCCCCTTGGGCCAGCGGCACCCACATGGGCTGACGCCGCTCCCTTTCCAGTCCCCATTCCACTCCAGGGCCACCCAAAATCCAGCCTGCAGTTGGGAACGCGATGCTGGCGCACACCTGACCCCAACGAAGGAGCCCTGCTGTGGGCTGGGGTTGGCTCCTTACCCTTGCCCCACCTGGCTCCTCGTTATCTGGGTAATTAAGGCTGATGCAGTGCAGCTGTGGGGAAGGCAATTTCTCTCTCCAGAGAGCAGAAGGGGTGCTGCCGTGCGCGGGCACTTTTCTCTGGGAGGAATTGGAGTTTTTCTTCTCCAAACTGTGGTGAGGACGTGGAAGTTGGGAAGTCTGGGGACAGCGAAGGGGGCAGAGAGCCCCTGAGCACGTGGTGAGCAGTGCTGGGCCCTGAGATCCCCCGGCCTCACGCTGAGGCTCTCCCTTTTTCCTTCACCAGAGGAACTGAGGATGGCCCCATAGCCCCGCAGCCCCCGGAGCTGCTGCCCCCTCTGCTCGCACCGCGCGGAAGGACCGTAAGTACCACTGGGGGGGGCACCCGTGGGGCTGATGCGGTGGGGGTCTGCGTGTGCTGCTGTGGGGCACCATAGGGAAGGTCCCGATGGGGTTACCTGACCCCAACAGGTGGCACTTCTCCGCTCTGCTGCCTCTGGCTGCCCCCAGCAGATGGCTCCCAGGGATGAGTGCTGTGGCTGCATCACCCCTGGTGTTGGGCTGGGTGTCACTGCTGTCCCCGCTGGGCACCCGGTCCCGGTGCTGGGTTGGTGGCTGTGTGCTGTGCTGGCTGATTTTGGAGAGCTGCAGCCCCTCCTCATGGGCTGTGTGCTGCTCAGGGGGAGGTCTTGGCACCTTTGGAACACTGTCAAGAGGGAAATCTTGTTTCTACGACCTGGGCTGTGTATGGATGGCCCAGGGGTGAGCTCTGCATGCTGTTGGCAGTGCCCACATTCTTCCTTTGTCACGGGTAAATATTATTCTAAGGCTTCACTTACCTGCCCATGAAATTAGAGCTTCTTTTTCCTACTGTAGGCGTTTGGTCGGCTGTGCCCAGGGCCCTGATGCCATAAGCCGAGGGAACGCTGTGTTTCCTCTTAACAGTCAATTAAGTTTGCTTTAAACACTCTTTACAACAGTTGCTCCTGACGATGTTGAGCCACCCTGTGAGGATGCCCAGTTCTCCATCCCAGCCTGGAAAATCCCCTTGGGGAAACACGGCAGGGTGAGGAGCTGCTCCCTATTCATTCTTTAGTTTCTTGCCCACTGCCCCCATGGCACAGTGCTCCCCCCATCACCTCTGTACCACCCCCTGAGTGATGGGATGGCTCTGCTCCCACCTCGGTGTGCCAAAAGCCACCCCGGAGCTGGGATGCGTGCCTATCCCACATCTCCTTTTGGCAAACCATGCATGTGCATCCCTTATCCTCTGAGGAATGAGCATCTCCTCCAGGCAGGAGCTGCTGTGGGAATGCCAACGCCACCCAGCCTGCACCAGCAGTGAAGTGAGGGGCACACGGGGCTGGAGGCGGCTCTTGGACCCGCTCCCTCTTGTTTGGGGTGCTGGGATGTGAGGTCTTGGCAGTGTGGGTGCTGCTGGGGAGGCCAAGGCAACCAGCTGACATCTGATGGATTCCTCTGTTGATTGAAGCCGTAAATCCCGCGGAGCTGTTTGATTTCATAGCAGCACTGGAGCGCTCCCCTTTATCCCCACCCCGCTGCTCTCAGTGCCCCTGGGGAGGGCGCGGGGCTGCGTGTGGTCCATTGCACAGCAGTGTGTTGGGGAGCGCCAGGATTGTGCCACCTGTGTGCTCTGCCCACCTCCATTGGGTTCTTCTGCTCAATCTGAGCCTCCGGGGGCTGCCGAAGTGCCCCTTTCTCACTGCGATCCCTTTCAAACCCACCTGTACTGCAGTTCCCCAGAATCCCTCGTGTGTGTATGGGGGGAGCCGTGGAGATGCTCACTGGCCAAGTGGTGCAGGGGTGGGTGGCAGTGGGAGGTGTCCTTTTGCTGCGCCAGCCTTCTGTTCCCAAACTTCCAAGTTACAATGGAAACACACAAAGGTTCCATGTGCTCTGTGACCCCTTGCTGGCACCGAAGGACGGGTACCCCCGTGGTAGGGGTATGGTTCCCCGAAGCAAAGTGCAGGGGGGCAGCTTTGGACCTATGGGGGTTTGCGTGCAGCAGGGCTGTGGCGCTGCACTCTGCTCCTTGCAGACCTTTGGCACTTTGCTGTGCTCTGTTTGATCCATGCTGGGTGTTTGTTGTGCAGCACTGGGGTGAGAAGCTTTGTGCCAAAGTTTCAGCCCGCGGCGAGGGCGATGCGTCAGCACAGCTTCGAAGCGTGGTGATAACGCTCAGCCCGGGGGTGGTGTGGAGGTAACGCCGTGCAGACATCAAAGAAAAGGGGCTTTTTGCTCATCTCTTTGAGGAGAAACCCCAAATCTCACCTGGGGATGCTGTGGGAGCAGCGAGCATCCAGCATCCGTGTGAGCTGGGTCTGCGCACGCCGTCCTGCTTTGGGATGCTGCTGTAGGTCGGGCACTGCCAGGCTGGGTTCGTTCCCAAACCCCTCCTTTGTGGCCTCTGTGTGGGGCCGTCCGTGCTCTGCTTTGCTCCCCAAACCTCTCTGTCTGCCTCTGCCTGGGGTTGGTTTTGCATAAAGGCTGACTTGTGCCTACAAGCCTGGAGAGAAGGATCACAAAGAGGAGGAAAAAAAGAGAACTATTTAAAAGGAGAACTGGAATGTAAAAGCAAACAGTGGGCTGAGAGCGTGCTTTTAGTGCTGCTGGAGCATCACACCCTTGGGGAGGGGAGCACCACTTGCGCAGGGCTCTGCTGGCACCGTTGGTGCTGGGGCAGAAGCCAACAGGAAGGATTTTTGCTCAGCGTTGGCTCGCAGGGAGCAGCTCTGCGGGGCACACGGCTATGGGGCATCCGTGGGTCTCTCATCCCTCCTTCAAATATGTTTCCTTTTGGGTACCCACATCAGGTTGCAGGGCTCGATGCCCATTGTTTGCTACCTGTGCTTTATGGAGGAGATAAGATTCAGCCCCAGACAGGTGATTGCGCAAGGAGCGAGCAACACCTTTTCTTATCCCTTATCAGCACTGTAAACACGTTTTTATGTGCTCCACATCCTGTCTCTGATTTGTGCTTGTCTCTTTCCTTCAGCTGGTAATCAGGGAGGTGAGAGCCGGGCTCCAGCAGTCCATCCTGCTTCTCCCCTCCATAGTCTGGTTCCTGGTGATACCCCAAAGCCCACAGCAGCCTCGTGCTGTGGCCGCTGTCTGTGCTGCCGTGGGGCTGACACCCTCCCCGCGGGGACGTGACATCCCTCAGGCGGTGGCTGCGGTGCAGCCCTGGGTGATGAATGCCGCAGCGCAAGCACCTCCACACCCTGCTGGGCGATGTGCCAAGGGCAGGTTGCGCTCTGGGGGGGTATAGTCGGGCTGGAGGTGCCCATCTGCGTGGCACAGAGCTGGAGCCATCCTCGAGGGCAGTGAGCTTTCCTGTGGGTGATCCCCAGATCTTCTCCCCATGGTGAGTTGATCCACGGGGACGCGCTGTGCCATCGCTTGCTGGCATTTGCAATGCAAAGGGATAAGTAACCAGGAACCGTGCGGCAAACCCGTGCTGCCCTCCGCACCTGCTGGCTTTTCCATGCGAGATGCTTCTGCATCTGCAAAGCCAATGGGACGCTCATCCCATGGAGGTGATCGCTGCCGTGAGCCGGGGGTGTGCTTACAGCTCACCACAGTGCTGCTGGCACCAAGGATCAGCGGTCGGAGCGCTCTGTGGTTGGCACTGTGCTCTCTTCTATAGGGCGGAAGCTCCTCAGGATCCCTCATTAATGGCTTTTGTTATCTCGGGGGGAACTGGCTGTAGAAATGGGATGTTTTGTTGAATGCAGGTCAGGGAGACTTGGGTTTAAATGGGAACAGACCTGCAGAGCTTGGTGGCACCACCGGTTTGGAGGTGCAGATGGGTCCTTTGCTCCTCCTTGTGGGATCTCTTGGGGGAAGCTTTTCCTGTGTTGGATTTGGGGGTCGCACCCATGGGTTACATTGGATATTAGGAACAATTTCCTCTCAGGGTGGGCAGTGCTGCACTGCACGGCTGCCGGCAGGGGGTCACCAACCCTGGGGGCATTCAGGAACCGTGGGGATGTGGCACTGAGGGATG
>PPHD01016507.1:0-15529 GCA_002909625.1 Bambusicola thoracicus
CTTACTGAGAGCTGAGTGTAATAGATTCTTGAATCCTTCTGAACGTGTGCATCAGAGGTTTGCTCCTCTGAGTCTTCTTCTCTGCTCCCATTCAGCAGCACAGAAATGTCTTTGTGATAATCACAGCATTTGGGTAACATGTTCAAGTAACCTTTGTAAAGAACTGCACGTATATTCAGTTTTTATTTCACTTGAAGTATTCTACAGATCCTAGTTTAAACTCTTTTGTAAGTAATTTGTGAAAAATTAATCATTCTTTTTACTCCTTTATTCATGCAGACAAAAGTAAAAGTAAAATAATACATTGTCTTTCTTCTTTGCTTTTTGGAAGCAAAATACCATGTTCTTCATTAAGGTTCCTAAATTAAAAAATACTTCCAAACTGTACACATCCTGAGCATGATGGCAGAATATCTGTAATTTCAAAATCATTTCCAGAAGAGTAGTCAGTTTGTGCTCTCTTTTCTCTATCTGGAAAAATGTGATTTCATGGTTGAGTCAGTATAAAGTCATGGATGTCATTCACTGGAGGATGACCTAAATACCATAGAGGAACTCCTTGGGTTGCACTGGTGACAGATGCTCATGCCAGAACGTAGACCAGAGCGTGACTATACCACAGCTACTCTGAGCCCCTGAAATAAGAGCAGGCTTAAGTAATGAGGCTCATAAATTTAGAGAGTTAAATGGAAATGAAATATTTATTACTGGAGCCTAAACCATGACGCATTGCCTGAGACACTGGCGAATGCTCAATCCAGGCTGTGATGGACAGTCATGTGATGGCACCAGCAGACACTGCTGCTGCCCATCAGCTCCAGTGCTTCTCCACTTCCCCAGTAGCTGGACAAGCACCTTCATCATCAAAAAAGCCCTTTCACATATCATATCATCGTATCATATTAAATCATCTTTTTATATTTTAATATATAAACTGGGTGCCACAACTCACACCCCCAGCTGTATCCACTGCATCCACCTGCAACTAGCTGAGGGTCTACTATTTTTATCTGTTTACACATTACACTCCATCAGTTCTGAGCAGCAAAGCCACCAGGTGATAAATACCCCTGTAATGGAAATGCTACTTCGAGCAGAGGCATGTTTCTTCTGGCATAATTAAAGCAATTAATATAATTTAATTTCTGATGCTCTAGAAATGCGTTGCTATCCCATCTGAAACCTTTGCAGCCAATTTCAAAGGATGTTTTAAGTTGGAAAGGATCTTAAAGACCATCCAGTTCCAAATCCCTGCTGTGGGTGTCTAATCTCCCATTAGACCAGGTTGCTAAAAGCTCCATCCAACCTGGCCGTGAATGCCTCCAAAGTTGGGGCATCCACAGCTTCTCTGAGCAACAATCTTCTACAGAATAAAAATGATTTTAAAAAGTGAACTCCACCATTATGTCAGTAAAGATCTGTGTGAATGACTTCTGACATTCAAGGTTGTGAAGGAGGTTGTGAGCATTTCCATTGCATCCACCAAACACCTGAAGACAGTCATATATGATGGGGATATGACAAACTTCTCTCCTTCCTTAGGAGAAACAGCATGACATTGAATCCCGATGAGCTTTCTTTTGGCCAGCCATGTGTCTAGATGCAAGGTCCTCGCTCTACTCCTGACTTCCGTGGCCATTCTTCAAGTCTGTAATACTTTTGCAATTTTAAGGTTATTATAGGAATCAGTGTACCTTTCTAAAAAGTGTCTGAGGCCTGAAGAAGGCAGCCAAGCTTATCTGTACTCCTGTAGAACGGTGCTGGAGACAACTCTTGCAAGGGAGTACTGGAACAGCAGTGTGTGAGGAGTGAGGCCTGGCCAGGTCCCATGCCCGCTACTGCCAGAGTCATCCCCAGGGGTTACCTGGGGGATGACCTGAGTGCTTTACTGCAGGTGGCTGTGGCTCAGGTTTGTAGTTTCAAAGGCAAGTCTACAGTCTGAATCCAGAACTAGCACTTGGATCCAGCTCTACCAGGCCTATGTTGGTTCATCAAAGGGTCGTGATGTTCACAGAGCAGGAGGCTGGGAGCTCTCACGGCCGTTGCTATGTTGTGAAAACACGCTGTCTGAGACCCAGATGGCGAGGTGCGGCCACACACTGACGACTGAATGTCAGACTGGGGAGGAGTTTTATGGCTGCTGTAACCAGGGAGAAATTTGTTTGCACCAGGAGATGAAAGGGCATCCTCTTTGCTAACCTGTGGAGGAGAACTAAGCAAATCGCAGAGGGACTGGAACTGAAAAAAAAAATGGCAAAACGCTTGGCAAAGGACACAGTGGTCTGGCCAGAGGTGGGTACATGCAGTCACCAAGCCTGTCTGCCTGACCATTTATCCTAGCATGTGGGCAGGGTGGGACCTTGATGGCCAAGCCGCCACTTTAAAGCTGACAGATTATTTTAGTCAACCTTGATTTCAAGTAAATGCTTGTGCTGAGACTTAGTCATATGCTTAAGTGCTTGCTGAATTACAGTTTACACCCAGCTCAGCATCTCAGCCAGCCTAGTGCCAGGCAGTCAGTCAAAATTGATGATGACATTTTTATTGGCACGGGGAAAGTTGCTTTTCCTTCCAAGCCCTTCCTTTCTTTCCCAAGTATATGAACTCAGAGAGCTGTTCTCACGTACCTCCTTTGTTGTTTTTTTTACCTTTAGCAGAAGTTATTTTAACAACACCTTTAGGTAGATATTCAGCCTTTCATGCCTTTTCCTCAGTGTCCAAAACAAGCTCTCATTCATCACATGAAAGATTTGGTTAAAACATGACATTTATAGGAGAAAGAAAAACAAGACACTGGAGTTCCACATGAGTATGATTATACCTGCTTGTCACTTCCCTGACGTAAACAGGGATTTGCTTAATTGGGAGCTAAATGTTATCTTCTTCAAAGCTTTCCTTAAAATCTATGACATGTAAGTTTAACAGCTGTTCAACAAATTGCTGACAGAAGCACCCAGACGCAGCAGAGTGCACTTGCATTCGGATCCTGAAGCTGTGCCAGGGAACAGTATCCTGTTCTGAGAACTCTCAGCCTTCTCTCTTCAGCTTCTCCAGGCCTTGCTGAGCTTCAAGGACTACGTTAAGTCTGACCTAAAAACTCAGTGGGATCCATGTCCTTCAGGAGCGTGTTGCTTTACTTCTTCTGTCTTACCAAGGGCAACATTTAACACACTAACGACAGTTGTACTTTTTCTCTCTTCCTTTTTTTTCCCCCTCAGGAAACAGAACCCTGCTTTATCAATTTATTATGAGATTTTATGAGGCCAATATGTCTGATGATAAACTGCTAAATATTACCCAGCTTATAATAGTATTTTTTCTACATTAGGCTTTTCTCAGCAGATATTGTTTTTCCATTTCCTTCTTCCTTCCTATGCTCTTTTATTATGAGCTAAGACACAGGAAACACAGCTAAGAATACACGAGTGCAAAGAATATAGAAGGAACGTGGCATGGAACCCTACCCCTCCCAAATGTCACTGCATTCCAAGCGAGTATCAGAAAAAAGAAAAGAAGGGGAAAGAAAAGCATGGCTGAAATGAATGGCAGCAATTTGAACCTTTTATTCCTGCGATTGCAAAAACATTTGCTTGCTAGTAGGCCAAGCTCTTTTCAAAATCTGAACTTGGGAATAACACTTCACATGAGGAGGAGACCTGCCTTTTTCTCTCTCCAGTGTCATGATAAGCACTAAAATCCTTACTGGTTTTACGCAGCCTTGTGGATTTAAGAAAGAAAACGCAAGAAGTCAGGGGGTATAAAGAAAACCCAACCATTCAGAAAGACTGCCCTAACTGAGCCAGTAGCCAAACAGAAAGGCTGTGTTTGAGGATACTGCACAATGAGGTACAGAAGGATGAGTGGGCAATGAGCTTGTGATGGTGAAGTGCCCACAATAATGTTCAACGTGCCTCTCTGCTCAGACCCTTTTCTCCTAATAGAGATCCCAACTTGACCCCCACTTCAACCTCTCAAATGACCTTCAGTGCTCCCAAGTTGCAAGGCTGTCATCTACCCCACGATAAATCTCTCACCACATGCCTAATTATAAAATCATTTGCAGAAGTCATCAGTCACCTTGGTGCTATTAGAAACCTCTTCTCCCTTACCCAGGTCCGTCTCCAACAGAGCAGGTGTAAGAAGCACAGAACAGTGCTGCACATGAGCCAGCACTATGCACACAAGCACAGATATTGAGAGCATCCTCACAAGCAAGATGCAGGTCCCTGGAAATCCAATTAGTTTGTATAAAATAACTAAAAAATGCACAGAAGGGGACGTGAGAAGTTGTTAACAGCAACGCCATTTCCAAAGCCATGCATCTTCTCCAAACCTCCCAGTGTCAAAGGAGTACAAATTACACTTTTTATTCAGCCTCTGATTTTTAAATTAAATGGTCAGATACACTTGAGACCACAGTTGCATGCATATGGTCATCCCAAGAGCTTTGTCAGGTCTCCCAAGCACTCTCATTGTGACTGAAAGGCCACTTTCTCTTTCTACCACATCAGCACCTAGACAGCATCTGTTCATATTCCTCCTGCATCCCCATTTTTTTGATGAGTGATGCACTGAAAATAATTTACCCGGAGCAGACCTATATTTTTTAAGAAAATTACGCTGTTTTCCTCTACATAACCCACATAAAAACCAAAGACAAACTAAATTCCAAACCAAGAAGAGAAACAGCCTGTCACTTTTTATGTACCACCTTGCTTTATGTTTTCAGAGTTGAGCAGATGATTATCTCCTTCCATTTTACTCAAAGGCCTTGCATCAGTAAATGAAAAATAATCACACTGCAAAGTCTCTGACTTCACGTGTTCTCTGCTTTCTTTTTTTTTAATAGTTCAGTGAGTGTCCATGGGGACAGCATCTTCAAAAATGTGGTATTTTCACATACGGTTTGCTGTCCCAAAAGATGACGCTTTGTCAGTTTGTTACTCATCTTTATCAATCTCACAATGACACCTTCCCCGTCCTTTTTTAATCTGCACGACTGGTTAATAAAAGTCTCACTCTCTGTGCATGTGACTGACATTTCCTCCAGCTACTGCTACTTTCGTAGCGTGCTCTCATGTTATTAGAAAATGTGTAGCACCCATCATGGTGATGCGCCAAGAGCCTGTGTGCCGTTCCCAATGCCCGGAGCAAGGCTGGTGCTGATGAACTTTGCTTCCCCCAGTGTCCAGGGGGAACCCCAGCCTGATAATGTCTTTCTCCTTAAAAGCTCAGTCTTCTAGGGATCATCTTCCCATCCTTCTCCTAGCCACTGTCAAAATGAACAGAGATGTGAGTGATTTACCTTTTCTCAGAAGCGACTACCTATATTTTGAGTAGTTGCACCAACACACAATCTTCCAGTGCTGCTCCTCATGCCAATGCTTGCAGGAATCACAGAATCACAGGACATGCTGGCTTGGAAGGGACCCCCAAGCATCACTGAGTCCAGCTCCAGGCTTCACACAGGACCACCCAACATTCAGACCATATGATCAAGAGTGGTATCCAAACATTCCTTGAACTCCAGCACTCGGGGCCGTGCCCACAGCCCTGGGCAGCCCATTCCATGCCCACCACCCTGTGGTGCAGCCCCTTTCCCTCACCCCCAGCTGCCCCTCCCCTGACAGCTCCATGCCATTCCCTCGGGCCCTGTTGCTGCCACACAGAGCAGAGCTCAGCGCTGCCCCTCCGCTCCCTGTGAGGAGCTGTAGCCGCCATGAGGCCTCCCCTCAGCTCCTCTGCTCTGTGCTAAGTGCACCTCACACTTCTTCCCCTCTATACCCCTCACCATCTTCGTAGCCCTCTCATAGAGTGAGGAAGAGCCATCCTTTCATAGTTATATGCCCTTCTTATATTGTGTTCCAGTGCTGCAGGAGGTGGAGGACTTCAAGCTCTGACACAGGCAGCAGCTATGCATATGGCTACTGACATCCCGTTGTCACCCCACACCACCCCTTTTCCTTGCACTACTCCCATCTATCACTCCAATTCCTGTTGCACAGTATGTGAACATACGGTGGTGACCAATGTCCCTGTGGTCACTGACTAGAGAGTCAGCAAGGAGTCTCCAGTGCAGTCATCTGCTAAAAGGCAGAGGGGTAACGACACACAGCTCGCTACATGGGACCTCCTCCCAGGCCTATGCATCCGCAGGGTGAGACCTGCCTTGACCCACACATTGGACTCCCCAGGCTATGACAGAAGAAAAAGAAGCAGTTGTTGCAGCTTTCACTTCTGTTGGGCAGTAGGGCAGTTTCCCTCATATCCAAGCCTAACTCATCTCTGGTGCATCTGTCGGCATTAATTTCCATGGACCTTGCGGACTCTCATACAGGATACTCACCAAGCCTTCTGTGCTCTCTGCCAGCAGCACATTCCTTTCTCTATTCCAAACAGAGCATTTCCAAGGGATGGGGAGAAAAGCCCTGCTATTTCTACCTGTTTGTTTTTCAAGAATGAATAGACCTGCCCTCCCTGCCCTTTCCTACAGAAAAACAAGAGGCTACAGGACAAATACCACATAAAACAAGCTTTCCACCCAAGCAGCTCCTGAAGAACAAGCTTTTTGCTCTTTGAAAAGAGTGTGCTGTAACAAAATCCACCAACCTGTGAGAAGAAAGCACTGCTTGGTCTGATTTCCTGGCGCAGCAAATACACTATCCCCCAGAAAGGCAAAAGGCAGCTCTTCTTCCCTAAGGGAGCTTGATAACTCAGGGGTAAACACCTCATCAAAGGTCATATTTTGTCCACAGCAAAAGCCTTAGCCTGCATGCTTTCTTTAAACAGATGTTAAAATAGGAAATGCAAAAGCAAAGAGAACATCCACATAAAATAATTAAAAACAGGGAAAAAAAAAGATGTAGCCAAAACAACAAAACAAAACCACGTGAAATGCACTTGGCATTTGTAAAACAGCCTTGCAATGGAAGTTTTATATTTTTTGTGATTTAACAGAGGGCCCAGGAAAGCTATTCTACCAAAACGGAAAGCATTAGTAACAGAGCAGTTAGAGCAACGAGAGCACACTGACATTGTCTTCCTTCTCAGCATACAGGATAATGGAAGCACGGTTTTCTTTTTCTTTCTTCTTCTTTCACAACAACTCAGGACCTCTCCCAGCCAGCTCCCTGCAAAGAGCCGCTGCTACATTTAAGAGAACAAACAGCTCAACACACGACCAGAGTCTGGGGCTTGAATCAGCTGTTTTACTGATAGAAGCACAATCCGCATCTTGAACTTCAGTAGTACCCGGCGTGCACATAGAGCACTGCGGCTAATATTGGTCTGATGGAGTTCATCTTTTTTGCACAATAACAGGCTAATGCCACTAAAAGCTAAGGCCAGGTAAAGTATTAAATATTCACTGTGACTCTCCTTGAAAAGCAATAGAAAAGAAAGTCAAAAGACTTGCTTTAGTTAGAACAAAATTACATTTGATTCTACATGTCGCAATCGCAATTATTCTTCAGTTCAGCACTGGGAACATTCATGAAGCTATTTCACAAAAATAATTACACAAAGTCGCTTGGTATTCAGAGTGAGTATCAAAATCAACGTTGTTATAAGGTCTCCATGGGTTTAGATTCTGTGAAACAGAACAGGGCTTTCAGTGATCCCCCCTGTGCTCTTTGGAAGCATAAATGCAATAAATTGACTATACACACACACACACACACGCGTATTTTGTGGCAAAGAAAGAATAAGACTCACCTGGAAGCACAGCAAGCCCCAAGGAACCCTCTCTTTTAGACCCGCTGCCCCACCAATTAGGCTCATGTAAGTGTGCTCTTGCACAGAGCGAAGGTTAATGGGAGCTTCAGATACTGAACGTCTTTAGTGCAACCCAGAATGAGATCCTTATTCAGCTTCATCGGCTATTCAGAACAAAACTCAGTGGGCCAAGTCACCCAGACAAAGAGATCAATTGCGACTGCTCACATCAGATCTGAATGCGGCCCAATTTTCATCCATTCTGCACCTACCTATAATGCGTTGACTGTCTGCTCTTGGCTACGTGAAGTGTGACGCAGTCAACGGTTTTATTCCAACCCTCCTATTAAGTTTCCTTAAAAGTTAAGGACAGGTCTTTTCAAATGATGGGTTTACCTGAACATGGAATACAGCTATATCCGAAGCCTACTTGCAAATGTTTTGCCATGAATACAATGAAGAACAGTCTGATTTGGCCAAGCACAAATAAAAGGGAAAAATGCATGAAATAAAGAGAACAAGATATTTTTTACTGAGTTCCTCCAGAATGCCTGTGCTGGAAAAATTAAATACCTCCTGTAATCATCCATGCACCATGCACAGAGTAGCTTTAACACTGACTGTTTAGAGCCGAGAAAAAAAAAGAAGGTAGGGAATGTAAAGAGAATGAATATCCTAAGGGAAGCGTTAGCCCTTCCAGGCAGAGACACCCCAGCCAACCACCTGAAATTAGCCAGAATATAAGCCGGCTGCTTTCCACAAGCTGCTCATAAGAGGTGCCAGGGGGCCCTCGGGCCCAGCACTCCCCAGTGTCACTCGGTGGCCGTCCATACCGCTCTGCTGAGCAGCTTCAGTCATGTTCTAACCTGGAGTCACCTCGGATGCAGCGGTAGAAAGCAGCCATGCCTCCAAGCAAACAAACAGTCCCTGTCCGGGGTCATCCTAGCACAAAGCAGCAGCGGGGATGGAGCCAGGTCCAATGGGAGGGTGCTGTAAGGCGATGGGGAAGGGGAGCATCCTCCTCTGCTTTGCCGCTCTGCAGGTCCCTGGTTGCGTGCTCTGAGGCCAGTTTCCTCCCCAGGGTTCACACCAGCTGTCCAAGAGGGATGGCCGCTGTCAGCGTGACCTCGATCCTCTGAAACTTCCCCAGGCAACGGTGCTGACATATTTCAGCAATAACAGCTACCTTGTAAACACATTCCACATTCCTGTTTTGCCAAACCCCACAGGCCAAATGCAAAGCTAACTGGCTGCATGAGGCTCTTTCTGAAGAGGTACATGTGGCAGGCTTTAAGTGGGGATGACCTAATTGAGTCTCTCTGTCTCCTTCTAATTTAGTCCTGCTTGGCTTTCAAGTTGATAATCATTTTCCTGAGCCCAGATGGGAAAGAGGAAAGATTTTAATGCACTGTCACAGCAATACGTGACAACTTTGGGGGTTCAGGCACAAGTCTGTTTAAATTGGGAAGTCTTCCTAACCAAAGCAGTTTCTCAGGTGAACAGGCTGGAGGGCTGCTTTCTGACCCCGTCACAGCGAACAACACTGCTGAGTCCTTTCATCTTTTCTCAGAACTCTCCTTCACAATTTAAAAGAAAAGCCACAATCAGAATTTCACAATCAGAAGAGTCCTCATTTTTACCATTTATTCTCTCGCTACATGTACTTGCAAACTTTTCCTTCCTATTATCCATTCAGGTCACGTTCATTATTTTGTGTCTGAAACAGAGGAGCTATTTTCCTGCAGTTCTCCCGTCCCTATGTCCTTGCAGGTCTATGCTCTATGCTTCAAAACAAGGATATGAGCAAATGGAAATTAGCGTGACTTGCTCAGATTCTCATTGTCCCCTTTGCTCCTTCCCTGCAGCAATAACGGCCATGAAAGCAAGAGATCTTGCCAGTCACTCTGCACGTTTCACCTCCCGCTGCCACTTCAGACTTGCAGGCTTTTGGAAGTCAATACCCTGATGGGGCTTAACAGGTTTACTGCTACCGTGTTGGAAATCCAGAGCTGAGTCTCTGGCATTCTACACCACCTGCACCGGTCCTTGCACTGAGAAATAGAAGCACTTGCACGTGTCAGTTTGCCCAGGACAAGTGACAGGGAGTACATGCGCTGGATACTCCTAAGAATACATGCAGAAATTTTAAATGCAGAATGAGATGAGTAGAGGAGATTGGAGAAAATACGAGAAAGGAGGGCACTGAAGAGCACAAACCTTCCACGACAGCGTTTTTAACAAGCCAGGGACACATTCACAAGGAGGGCTCCTGCTTCTTATCTATCCAGAGCAGCAGAAAAATATGCTACCAGTCACAGTGTCACGCTGATTGTGTGTCCTCTCTCATCTGCAAGACAGATGGATGCAGCCCAGACAGCGCTTTCATCTTAACTGAGTACTGGAGGACAGGTGATAAACATCAGTATGCAATGCTTCTACTCCTTGGGTTTAATTTCCTAAGAAAACAATGCTTATGTGACTGCACTGTCTATCTCCCTTTCTACCCCTTTTTCCCCACCACTCCTGAAGCCATTGGTCCTTTACAGCTGGGCTGGCAGCAGAAGGCCAGGGAGACTTTGGGTGCAGCAGAGCAAGGAGAAGGGAGGGGACTGACACATAAAGGCCTTGTGGAAAGAGCACAGGTGGATGAGCACCACAACAGGGGAGCATTACTGTCCCAAGCGCCCTTGGAGGGGGCCCCAAGGACTACTGCTGGGGAATGCACTGGGAGAAATATCTCTCTTTTTCCACATCACCCATTTGCCCTCAGTCTTTTCTGACTTTTGTTGAGTTAGAAGATCCCTTTGCCACAAAACTCCCGTATGCACATTTGCTCTTGGCTACCTCTCCCTCTAGGCAATGGAGAAAAGACACTTCAGAAATTAACAGATCTACATCTCCTCACTGGGAAGAGATGCTCTCTGCTGAGGACAACAGGAACCCAGGGTTACTCAGATGCTCACAGGTAGGTGCTCTGCGTTCCCATCCCCACTGCCCTATTCATGCATCGAGGGAGAACCAAAGACCACATAAGAACCTGAAGATGCTGTTTACAATGGGCAAAACAAAACAAAAAGATGGAAACTTGTCCCATTTGTCACCAAGCTCCTTTCCCTGAATATTTCACAAATGTTTTACTCCAATACTCAAAGCACAGTGAGATGCAAGTTATTAATTTACAACTATGACAAGATTATTATGGTTAATTTAACATGTGCAGGCACTTAGCTAACTAAAGTTGGGAAATATTTGTCATTAATTCAAACATTTCCTGCCTGTGATTCAGCAGATATAACCTAAGTGAGCTGCAGAAACCCAGCATCACATAAAGAGCTCTCATCCATCAGCAATTTTACATGTGACTGTCCAATACTTGAGCTCTGCCTGACTTAAATGTGCACAACAGAACATACTGCAGCATTCACAAAATTAAAAGCATTAGTATCCAGATGTCAGAAAAGCTAACTTCACAGTATGCTCTTCCTGACACAGGAATGGGAGCAGAGAGGCACACAATCTCCTTTCAGAGAACATTTGAAAGGTTCCAGCACTGATCCCTTGGACAGGTCCAAGGTCAGAGAGGAAAAGGTTGGCACAGCTATGATGGGGAAGTAAGCATTCAACAAACAAAGCAACCTTTCTCCTATCCAGTGACTTACATCTGTTAGTCATAAATTGTTTTATCCACCAAGGGTCTTCACTGCTGCTTCTGCAAGACCTATAACTACCAGATGCATTCTGCCTGTGAGCTCCCTTCCACTCCAGGGGCTTCATGCATTTCCTTGCCTCTTCCAGTTCTTCAGTGTAGTCTCCTGAGCAACAGCATGTTCAGGTACACTGAAATCTCTGAGCTCTGCATAGGTGTGTCAGGATAAAACTTGGGCACACAGTCTCAGAGAGGACCTCCTGAGCATTCAGTCCCCTGTTGTTGCTGGCAAACACTTCATGTAATCCTTTCACAGGCTGATTAAAGCCTCCTTTGAAAGCAACTCAGTTTTCCCCGTTCTTCTGACTGAAATGGTATTCTGGAAATCTATAGCTGATGATTAGAAACTTCCAGACTAAATGGTCAGTCTACAGCTACTTACTGTCATGCCAGAGATATCCTTCGTTTGAGGCAGCTTTTGTCTCTTGCCAAGGGTATTTAGAGAAGATGTTTGTCTCCCCTTTCAGTTCTCCATTTGCCAGCAAGCCTTGCACAGGGTGGTGCATAGGTATCAGTGAGGAAAACACTGACTTTCCACCTCTGACCTGTCCTCTACTGCAGAGACTACTTCCAACATGCCTCCTATGTTCACTCTCAAGAAATACTGCCTAGTGTAAGGTCGATGTCCCAATAACATTCCCAGACCTGGCTCTGCCGTATGTCCAGGCACCCAGATTTCTGCTGCTGGCTGCTGCTACCGAATACCAGGACCCAAACTAGATTCAGGTTAAGCCCTGAAGTGTTGGCACTTGCTCCCTTGGACGGACTCTCAAGCCCTGGCCATCTGTCTATCTGCAGAGGGCCTCCAGTGTAGGTGTAGCAGGAAAATATTTAGCCTTTTACATCCAGCTGGCAAACACACTAGCTCAAGCTCGAGGAAAATCTGACCCTGTTTGCTTAGGGGCCTCCTTCCTTTTAACTTTCTTTTTCCTCCAGACATTTTAAAAGTAGTTGTGAGTCAGGGAATGAGGTGTCTAGCAGCTCCATTCCCAGCTCTGACAGAAGACTGTTACTAAAAGGATGCTGCAAGGCTCTGTGAACAAAAGAAAGCAGGGAGTGCTGGATAACTTAACCTCTCTGGTCCCACACTGTCCTCTGAGGGTGTTGCTTTACTGCACTGCCAGATCAAAGTGATTGACGAGGCTTCTGCTGTTGTCTCCTGAAAGCTGCTGATCTTGAGAAAGGCACAATTAATTGAAATGTGAAGCTCAAACAGATATTTCTCGTCTCTATCCTTTATCACCTGAACACACAGTAGTGTGAGGTTACACACTTAGGAGATTCTTTTGTAATCAAGAGCATCCTGAACTGCAGAAAGATCCTGCACTGGTATGGGTTTCTTCTCTCTTCTTGAATGCACATGCGGTGCTAGTCCTAGGGACTAGCTTTCCCATACGTTTCACATGGACAAAAAGCTTGAGATACCAAATCAGATGTTCACACATCAAAAAGCAGCAGCTGTATCAGTATGCAATGTGAGACTGGCAATTGTTTTTCTGAATACTAAGCATGGAAAATATAAATTGAAACTGCTTACTCAGTCCCTCCGAAGAAATTAGGTCCTGAGCGCCCTACAGCCAGCACTCAAACTAAATAACTTCATATTAGAGATCATTAAAAAAATACAGCTTCGGTTTTTTTCAGATCCCTTTTCCAAATGGCCCACTACAGACTCTTGTGCAAAAAAAAAAAAATCCACAAACCCGCTTACAGTGTGTCTGCCCAAGACATGTGCAGCCAGATCTGAGGCTGATGCCACCTGGCAGGCCTCTGCTCACGTTAACTGGGGCCGTGCCAAATCCCACTGCTGAAGGGCTCGAGCGTACTGTTTACAGACTGCTGAAAAAGGCAAGTTGAATAGCTTGCGTGCACCTGGAGACATTTATTTCCACATTTTTTTTTAAATATGAAAACTGTGTTTCTCGTGAGAAATGGCCCTTCAGAAAACTCTCATGCCACCCCTTTGCCAGCACTGGATATAAATATTCCCCGGTGTAAACTGCACAATCACCAGTGTTTATGAGTAAAGAAGGGAGCCAACAGCACACGAAAGAGAATTTCTTTGGGTCCAAAATTTTTTTAGAATCATTTCTGTTTTTGCATTTGTCAAAGGGTTTCTACTTGTAATCTACAAAACAAAAAATGAGGAACAAATCCCACTGTGCTAACAACCACAGGCAACAATTGCCAGCCTCTGCAAACAGTACAGTCAGAAGAAATTGCTGCTTTCTATATCTGAAAGTGCTGCGAGGAGCCAGTTCCAACAAAAGTGTGGCAGCTGATAACTCTTGACCACTTACACATTTTTACTAGCTCATTTTAGAAATGTCCAGAAAAATTTAAAGGCTGTTTGCAGCACTTTACAAGCAGATGCCACAAGGAACAAGGGAAGGCAGTTCATCTTTCCACTTAACTTTTTTATGTACCATCTGCTGAAACTTTAATAAGTACAAAGACAGGTCAACACTTGCACGACTGAATGTTGTGCGTCTGTGTAACCAAGGAACGCACTGCACCTGTACAAAACCAACCTTTAAGGCAACTCAAACATGAACTTCAGCTGCTTACCTGCATCCGTTCCTGTTTTGTGAAAGTCAACGTAATACAAAAGGCTACCGTTGCTTCAAGAGGGGTCTGTCACCTTGCCAAGTGGTTGCAAACACAGCAGAGGTACTCTGAACTTTGCACGGAGGATCCTGTAAAGCCTCAATCCCAACCAATTTAGGAAGCACAAGCTACATCTCATCAGTTATCCGCCACTGGGCTCTGCTCTGCCTTCCCAAAGCATGAGTGATCAACACCACCCCGGTCCCTTCACCAAGCGATCCCTGCATCTGGTGCCGAATGAGTCAGTGGCAAGAGAAAGCACCAGTATCCCCCAGTTGCTAGGGAACAAGCGGGGAGATCCTGACCTGAATTCCTAGCGCAGGCTGATGTTGCTCCGGGAGCTTTGCTGGGTCCTTTCTTGGAAAGGCAGGGACGTGCTGACAGGTTGCTCCCAGGTTAGCAGAGTCTGCTGGGCAGCACCACACAGGGCAATGGGATGGCAGCCGAGCTGCTTCGACCACAGAAAGGCACTTGTGAATGTGGGGAGCGCACGAGCAAAAACTGAGGATGCATTTTCTACCTTCTGTGCCAATTAAGCTTGAAAGTTTTTAATATAGAAATAAGATCTTTTTATCTCAACTCATCATTAGAGAAGGTGGAAAAAAACACCTACTATGCACATGGCCTCAGCGTTAACAAATGCGACAACAGAATATTGGATGTAGAAAACCAAGAAATGAAGGTTATCCCAGACACCTGTGCTACAAAGTATACAGTACAAACTCATAACAGAACAGGGAAGAGAAGCATGTCAGAAGTGGTAAAGATGACACAAGAAATCTGCCTCTTCTGACCCTTTAAATATTTTAAGTTACAGCCATGCCAGTGCATTAATTACTCTACTTAGCTTGCAGCCTTCTCAGAATGCATTTTCTAAAAGATAAAAAGAGCTGAAATAGACCTGAAGAGCTAAAGGACCTTCAGGTCCCTTAGATTGGAAATAGCTGACCCCAGTTACCCTTTATGGGGAAAGAAAATAATGAGTGCTCAGATGCAGTATAAGATGCCTTGTGCAGAGCAGATTATCATGTTTGCTCTTTGCTGAATCCGTGCTCTGGGCAGCAAGGATGAGAAAGCAATGCTGAGCGTGCCATATGGGGTATTTCCACTGATGGCTGGAGGCACCCAGGGGCAGTGAGGAAGACAAGGGGTATCACTGCAAAAGCACTTTCTCCAATTCAACCAAATACTTCCCCATCTCATGAGGTTCCCTCCTTTCTGGAGTGGTGCCAGCACCTGCTTGGTAAGGCATGTGCACTGCATGCAGGAATCACAGAATCATGCAGTAGCCCAAGTGGGAAGGGACCCACTAGGATCACGTCCAGCTCTGGCTTCACACAGGACCACTCAAGATCCAAACCCTACGTCTGACAGTGGTGTCCAAACGCTCCTTGAACTCCAGCACTCGGGGCCGTGCCCACAGCCCTGGGCAGCCCATTCCATGCCCACCACCCTGTGGTGCAGCCCCTTTCCCTCACCCCCAGCTGCCCCTCCCCTGACAGC
>PPHD01016508.1:0-15528 GCA_002909625.1 Bambusicola thoracicus
AGACTGTAGATAAACTGAAGACTGGTAAAGTTTAAAACAGTTCTGTTAAAATCTAGTAATAAACTTGTTTCCAATAAGAATGATTCTGTATGATGTGGGAGGCAAAGTAAGCTTGTTGATATTGGTGAAAGTGGAAAACTTATATAAAACGATAAAAACTCAAACATAAGAAACTGAGATGCCTCACAGCCAGCAGTTGAATGCACTCACTCTTGCCATCCGTGGTACAGTAGGAAAAAATAAGGATGAGAGAGAAAAGCTGTGGGTGAAAATGAAGACAGCAAAAACACTTATCACTTACTGTCACAATCAGAACAGACTTGATACAGGAATCAGTAATAAAATGATTAGAATGACAAACATTTAAATGCTTCATCTCCTCCACACCCAGCTACCACCCACTTACACTCAATATATGTACATAAGAGATGTAGATATGTAACTACTGTTTTGTTTCTTTTTTTTTTCTCATTAATTTTATTTTCTCTTTTCAATAAACTGAATTTTATGTACTCTGAAAAAATATATCTATATCCAATAGCTCTTGCCAGGTATCTTCAACAGTCTTGTTTGCAAAGTAAGTTTAACTGCTTCAGATTCTTTTGTAGGTTTGGCTCAAAGAAGTCTTCTTACACCTAAAATGATTACAGGTGAATAGGTCAATCCTTCCAACACAAAGAGCACCCTGAACTTCTAAAGAGAGAAAATCTAAAAATCCATTAAGAAATTGGAGAAATCGTGGAGGTTAGTTGTTAGTCGAGGGGGAATTCTATTACATGTTCTCAAGTTCTGAAAGCATTACAAGAGGTTCTAGAGGCTCCTCTTTTACAATGAGGCAGCTGAGGTAGTCTACTCAAAACAGATTTTGTGTTTACTCTCGGTAGACTTCAAGCAATGAGACCTATAAAAAGAATTACGATGCTTCAACCCTTTTAGTAACAACAGAGTTGGTATACCCATTACCTTAGCTCTTTTGATGTAAGATTGAGAGTTTCAGTTTCAAACTTCATCGTGTTTCATACACTGAGTGAGCACACATCAACTGTGCAACTCCTCTATTTCTCTTTTCATTAGCTGGAGAAAGATAATCTTTTTTCCTTACTTTTTTTCCTTATGTTTCTAATGGGAAATTTAACTAAATGACAACAGAAAACAACTTTTTTGTACTTGTGAATTTGTACCTTTAATTTTAAGAAATCTTGATTAAAAATATGGTTTTATCATTACCCCCCTGCCCCTTTTTGATTGTTTGTTTTTTTAATGTGCTGTCATTATATTTCTAATAAATCAGACTGAAGTTGGGAGTGCTTGGTTTTTGAGAAAGAGCCATATTGAACTACATTTGATGGACAGGGAACCCTATTTCAGTCTCTCTGTTGAAATCACTGACTTGTATTTAAACATAAAATCTGGCACAATAGCATGAACAGTGTGAACTGAAAGGTATGGTCAATCTTTTAGAAAGATAATGCCCCATATATAATCTAGATAATAAGTCAAGTAAGCAAGAAGAACTTGAGGTCCTTGTGCATTAAATCAGAAGGACTTGTGTAATGCATATCAATAAATTAAGGCAGATTAGTTTGGAAGCTCACACTATAATCTGTGCTCAGCAATGTGTATTTCTATTCTATTAACATGTTGGGTTTTTTTGTTACCAATACTAAAAATTAATCTAAAAAAATTGTTTAAAAGCCATTCTATTATCAAAATCATTGAGTCTATAAAATGTGCTTGAAATTCTCATTCTGAATCCAACCTCATGTTTTAAGACTATTGCAGGAAGCTTACTGAATAAAAGTGATATCTAATTTACACTTGTTTCATGCCGGGAATGCTGCATAAAATGAATTCTATCGATAAAAAAAAAAACTATGAACTCATTAGATACAATTTAGTAGGTCAATATTATGATGGAGATATTTTTTGCTTGACATTAATACTCTAGTTAATCTCTTTAGGATCAAAACAATTTTAGGTTTACCTACTTTTCCATCTCCTACCGCATAATATCTGTAAGTTACAAATTTTTATTTTAGTTCATTGCAAACAAAAATCCAGATTTTTTTTAAAGATTGTCTACCCGTTACTGTACTCGTCTGTTTGGTGATCTTGAAAACCTGACTGGTTTATATTCTTCTGTTTCTTCTTTTTGAATCTTTATTCTTCCTTCTAGTCTACTGGTGATCTGATCCTAGTCTACTGGTTATCTGATAAGTGGCTTCAATTAAAATTTTGAAAGTGCTAAGAATGGTCATAGAAAGTCTTTATTCTTCTGTATTTTAAGTACAACAAATTGTACACAATACTCATACTGTTTTTTTTCCAAAGCCAACAATATGTTTAACCTTAGATAAAGTCTATATAACAGTAGAGGTAATATACACAATTTACTCTCCTGATACATAGTGGTACATTCTATACAATCTATAAAATATTTACTTAAAAACCTGATGTTTCCTGACTTTTAGGGCAGATCATATTATATTTCCTCCACAGAAACTCTGTCTGCATCTAAAGTAACCCTTTATATTACGTTCTGGAGACTTAGTCAGGGAGGAATGCTTAAAACTGAAATAAATAAACTCTCTAACTCTCTTAACAGAACGACTTTTTCTATGTGTTTTTCATTATTTATCCAGCTGCCACATTCCAAACCATGGTCCCAGTCCACTGTCATGGAGAACAAAGGAGGCGGCTTTTGTTTCAGACAAAAAAAGATTATTGATCAATTCAACATTGAAGTGTAGAAAGGCTTCCAAATCAACGCCTGTGAAAATCATAAAGCCTAGGGCAAGTGCTGCTGAATTTCCTCCTACTTGTGTAAAATCTGATCTATGGCATCAGAATAGAGGTTTGCCACTAAGAAATGACACCAAACTACTGTAGTAGACACTTTTCCCTTCTGTTTTGACTTTTGAAAGATTAATAATTTTTTCTTTTGGGGACATTCAAGGGAGGGTATTCTACGATTCTATCCTGTGATTAATTTTTGAATACCGATGTTCTACATTGATCATCAGCGTTTCATAAAAGTTAGTTATTTGCTAAGATGTCTTTTAGAGTAGACCAGCTAGCCCACCTTTTGACCAAACCTGGTTAAAGTTCTGCATGAAGTTCAGCCTGAATTATTCCAATAGACTGCACTACAGCTGAGTATTTGTAAGAACAAATCCTAACTCAAGTGAACAACAAATTCATATGATATCAGTCAAGTTCCTATTTCTTTAAAAGCCTAGATAAACAAACAAACAAACGTCTTTGATTGTTCACATCATTATAAAATCATTTTTATTAAAATATTTAAAATTATCCATTTTCAAAATCAATGGCTTTAGTAATCGTGTGTTCAAACTGGAAGGGGAAAATAATGAATGACAATCTATAGTATGTATAACAAATGGTCCTTAAGGGACAGAAATACAGACTTCTGTATATCATAGGAATACAAATATTTGGGGAAAACTTCTATGGGACAATAGTATGTCTCTGATCTTTCGGGCCACAAATAGTGGTCAAAAAACATAAGTACTGTGCATGAACAGACACATTAGGAAATAATCTCATACTGAAAAAAATGTTTCTGTTCCCCTCAGTCTCAGAGCACATCAGCTGTGCATTCAAGCATTTTAATACTAAACTACCATATAACTGTAAAATGCTCTAGTAATATCCATCAACTCCAATGCTCTACTAGCTTTATCGTAGTGACAATCTACTAATTTTGACTTATCAATGTTTTCTTGGAATAGAGAAAAGCCTTTTTACAGTGTTTATAGTGCCTGACATTTAACAAGATAAAGTGAGAGAGAAATCCATTTTGCCAAGGATGCCAAGAGAAGAAAGAAAAATGCAATGACTGCAGAAAGGTACAGAGTTGGTTTATCGTATGCCTGCCTGCCTACACAATCTTATTTTATTAAGTACTTTGTCTGTACATAAAGATTTATATTTATTCTTTCTTACTGTAGTGGTGACAACTATGAACTGAGCTGTGGTAATTGCAGTGGATTCTCTCTTTCCTTTCCCACTGGTCTGACTATCATATAGTTTGTCCAGTCAAGTTCAAATATTCTTTGTGGTGATATTCTGGCATCAAATGGTTATAGATTTTCTTTCTAAAACATTCCCTTTTATTTTTACTTCTTTTTTTTCAGAGATCAAGTTAGGAAAACATCCATTAAAATGATATTCTATGAACTAGAATGAATACAGCTCATATTTATCTGGAGAGATATAATCAGAATGTAGTCTAAATTCCACTGTAATCTCTTGGATTTTTGGCAGACTAAAAAGTGAATCAAAGACAAAAAGCAGGATGCCATCAGACACATAAAAGTTTTTGCTAATCTGAATGTATTCATTTAGCCACAAATACCTAATCAGCACAGTATAAATGCAAAGGTTACTGTTTATATAACAGAAATGACAAAAGTCACATACGCAGTAGTGCATTTATACTGCTATGTACCATGAACTGGAAAAGAAGGAAGTAGATTCCTCTTTGCTCCTGTATGAGCTATTTCTGGACATACAATTGACTGAGTACATTTTATCTGGGGAAAAAAAAAAGAAAAAAAAAAAAAAGAGGTAGTACTGGGTTTGACTACTCACACAAAATTAATTACATAAAATCAGGTTGAATAAAAAAAATCTAGATGCTTCAAATCTGCAATTTTATTATGAGAATTGAAATGAGTATGTTAAGTTCTATCAGACCACAACATTTGGTAAGTCATTTTCTGTAACACAGGGAAGTTTGTATATTATTTTGGATTTTAAGTATTAAACCAGGTAAATAAATGCTGTTAAATTTAATGACCATTGGCAGCTGCATGAATTTAAAGACCAGTCTTTACAATTAACAGTACAGTTCTGCAAAGAATTTTATTCTATACTGCACAACATCCTTGTTTCTGATTTGGAGAGAGATGGGTCTGATAGAAGGAGTACTGTAAAGAATAAAGATTTGGCTAGATGGTTGCACTCAAATAGTTGCATTCAATGGCTCAGTATCCAGGTGGAAAGAAGTGATGAATTATATTCCTCAGGGAACAGTATTTGGACCAGTATTATTTAATGCCTTTGTTAGCAACATGGACCATGGGTGTGAGGGCACCCTTAGCAAGTTTGCCAACAACACCAAGCTGAGTGGTGCGGTTGACACACTGGAGGGAACAGATGGAACAGATGCCATCCAGAGGGACCTTGACAGGACTGAGAGGTGGGCCCATGACAACCTGACCAGGTTCAACAAGGTCAATGCAAAGTCCTTTATCTGGGTTACGACAATCCCAAGCATAATATCTCAGGTTGGGTATTAGGAAAAAATTGTTCACAGAAAGAGTTGTTGAGCATTAGGAACAGGCTGCTCAGGGAGGTGGTGGAGTCATTGTCCCTGGAGGTTCTTTTGAGGAATTCCTTGTTACTGAAGGATAAATCCTTATGATAATGCTTGTTTGTTTTTTTAAAGTGAAAGAAAAATTCAGACAATTCATTAAATTTTTAGCTTTACAAAGAATAATTTCATATTTTCTTACTATTTAAAAGGATAAAATTACTTGAAACTATCCTATTAATATTTTCCCACACTAACAAATGAACTGTAAACTAGTTCACTGCTTTCAATAACTGCTCCTTCCTTTACCTTTCCAGAACCAGCTGTTCTGGAAATCGTGTGGATACTGATAGCAGCTTTGTGTAAATAAAAGGGAAATGTCTGTCCTGCTACGGGGGTTAAAGCAGTCAGCTGATTTCCAGCAAGTTTCCTAAACATCTATTAGATATTCTGTTTTTGTTGTTGTTGTTGTTGTTTTTTGTTTTGTTTTGTTTTTTGTCAGTATTATTAACTTAGAACTTATTCAATCAGGTTACCTGTATTCAATTAATAAATATCTGAAGCATCCAGTCCTCAGACTTAATAACTTTTTCCATGTGCAATTTAAATATTGAGAACATATTTATAATTTAACACAGTTACAGTGCTTCTGAGCCAACTATTAACTCATGCACATAACTTGAATGCTAAGTTATAGAATAACCAGAATCTATAGAAATGTAGTTGGTATTTTATCCACAGTACCTCTACAAATTACAACATTTTGCTTAACTTTAAACAAATTAGTTTCTACTTTTTTCCTATGTTAATATGAAGGAAGTAAGATTTATTTTAGTGCAGTACAATGTGCAAGAAACGCTTTTATCAAGTGGATATATGCATACAAACAGTACACTTAGGATAACACTGATCAATATGTTTTTCCTGTCTGAAATATCAGAAAAAATAAATAAGCACAAAATACATAAGAGAATGGATGTGTTAGCTGAAAAAAATGCACACAGCACTTTAATTTGTGGAGTTAATTAGTAAATTTAAATGCTGAATCAAATCTAGACATTCAAGCAAAACTATTCATTTTCTGTTCATGAGAGAAACCTGGGCCCGTTTCAAGTGAATGCTAACTTTTATTTTGACTTTACAGAGGCCAAGCTTTTATCCAATAGATTTAAATTGAAAACAAAGAATGTGGCCTGACTTTTAGTGCTATGGATTTTCATACATGGATTATGGAAGCAGCAGCAGCACCATTTTGTTGAGGACTACTCTAAAGAATCCCAACAATCTAGACATGCATAAAATGCCACAGCTGTTGCATCTGTCTTTACCCAAATATTTTTTAATAGCATAAAATACACTTGGCATTGCAGGAAATGCCTTTAAATTAGCAGTTGGAAAAGGCAATGTAACTCATTTATAACACAGTTTTCATTAAGTACATACCTCACTAACACTTATTTTAGATTTCATATCAAAATAGTACTAGATCTAACTTGAGGAAAATTATAGATTAGAAAGTTGGAAATAGGAGCATTCACTCACTGGAATGTTTTCTTTGTACTGTAACTGTAACAGAGCTTATTAAAAACAAACAGGATTGCTTTAGCATCTAATGAATTTAATTATTTGAAACTTTTATGATCTTGTTTGTATTTCTAAATAAGGTCTTGCCATGCAAAAATCTACAGCTTCTCTGAAAACACATTTTCAAAAGTGGGAAAAAATAAGGGTTGGAAATCATATGAGTATTTCAGAAAATAGTTTAACCTTGAACTGATGTGTTTTCCTAATAAAAAGGCCAATGCCTTCTACTGGACATCATAATTTTTAATTTGTCAGTCAGAAATCACTGTTGTACTCCATGCTATTCCATCATTGCTTCCAAATTTACAGTGTGCTTGTTTTACTTCTGAAAAGACAGTATTTTCATTACTTGAGTTTGTATATGGGTTATAATGCATTTTCAGTTATGTTGATAACTAATTTTTTCTAAGTACAGAGCTTTTTCCTCATTTCACCTCTTGGGAAACCAATTTTAACAGATTTTGAAATTCAATATGTAAGATTGAGTGGCCAGATGGAAGAGATTTGATTCCATTAAATACCTGAAAGAAAAGGATGACAAGTAATCTACAGGAAACTTATACAGGTGATTTCATCTTCTCTACTTTTCCCTGTTTTGTTCAAGGTTACTGTAGTGAAAAACCCTTCTATTACTGTGTTTTCATATCATCAGTAGCTTTCAGTAGTCACCTCAAACCGTCTTGTCATGGTCCAAGTTTGGTGAACCAGCGTTTCTTTTTAGAGTACTCATCTACTGAAGATAAGCAAATTGTCCTAGTTTGAATTTGGAATGACAGGGTTGACATAACTATTTTTTGTTAATATTTCAGAGTTGATTGTACAAAACACAACTTCCTTTTTTTTTTTTTTCTGAAAAAATACTTATGTTGTTGTACACCCAGAGAATATTTGATTTAGAAAACTAACTATCAGCTCACATGTTCTAAACTTTGAAGTAAATGTAGCATTTTGACTCCTTGTCTTTTTATTACACAATGTGTCTCAGAATGTTCTGGAACTATATCATATCATTAAATTTTACAGATACAGCCATTTCAAATATTTCTCTAGGACTGTAGTACAAGAGGTGAGGGACAATGTGTCCTTGGGTATCTGTGGTATGAAAAAGCCTTGGAACTCATTATTACTACAGTGAAGCTGACTATCTGTTGCAGAAAGGGCAGCACATTCACAAAGAATAATGTTCTGAGACTCATCTTAAATGAACGTGTTCATGCTTTGAGAGGTAGAACAGGATGAGAGACTGTGTCTGGGATCATGAGGAAGTCTGCATCACCTACATACAGAAATGTGAAGAGATTAAGTTTAGGAAGGATACACTGAGTTCAGGTAGAGATACGTTAGTAAGAGGAGTATGAAGAAACAGCACTTTCTTTCAAAGATTTGGTGGAGCACTGAGTTTCTTCCAAACCTTTATTAACTTCCTGACATTTTCAGTTCATGACATTGCTCACATATAAGACGTTTTGTGGTATCTTTATTGAACTTCAGCCACTGATCTGAAATGCCAGAGGTTTCCCTCAGACCATATTACACAGATATCTCAAGCTGACTAAGATATCTCAAACAGCAGTAGATATCTGTGCATGAGCACTTGAAAAAAGTCCTCGAAGTCAGGTACAGGTCAAGATTAAGACACATGAAGGCGCCTGCAGTGTCTTTATTTACATGTGAATTTGGTATTTAAGCTCCTGTTATAGATGACACTGTCTGCTCTATGGGGACAATTCTGCTCATCTCAGATCCATCCTGCATCTGACTGACTGAAACTGTCTGGATTTGACTGAGAAGACAAGAGTCTTGACTCACTTTTCTGAGTAGATGTGGACAAAGACATTTTGCTCACTCTCAACATCCAGAGCAGCTGCACAGGAGACGCATACAGGAGCCATACAGCAGCCTATGGTCCTCCTGCTTTGTGCTACCAGGGTAATACAGTATCATTTCAGATCTTCCTTAGAGTATTTCACTGAGTTTTGCTTTCCTTTAAAAGCATGGTTTTCAGTACACATTAAGACTTAGATTTGGATAACTAACAAAACAATAACCTAACAAAACAATCTTTAAAGATCCTGATATCCTAAGAAGCTATACACTTTGTCATTGAGTCTTTGTCTTTTATGTATTATTCACAAACATTTTTCACAAACAGTTTTTTCTCCATTTTGATCTTTGGAAATCTGTCTGATCTGTATTGCTACAGAATCGTAGCTCTTGTGTGAAGCGGCAAATAGTGCATAACTAATGCTGATTATTTCTATTTGAATAGACCTGGTTACAACCCCTGTAAATGTTACTGTTTCAGTGAGAAGAGATCTGAAGATTTCACTGACTTTTTTTTTTTTTTTTTTTTTTTTTTTTCAGTTATCTCTTCTATTCATTATTTTTTGTTCAGAAAAAAGACCCTTCAAGGACAACAAGCAGTACCACAATAAGTGGCTTGGCTTGTCCTTTGCTGATGTCAAGCCACATAATGATCTGTAACTAAGTAAACAGTTGGAAAACAACACTTCAGATTTGAAGCATTACATGTCATGAATTATTTGAGGGTTGCATTTTTGCTACTACAGTAAGCAGGGTAGGACCCGAGGTTCAAACATTAGCACATGGTACATGCTAACATGCTCTCTGCTGTGCTCCTGACTTGTGTCCCCTTGAGCTGAGACCAGGACAGTTCTTAACTGTGACAGTGAGTGCATGTAAGGGTGCTGTGCCAAGCAGAGGGAGAGATTTTAATACGTGTATATTATGGCATCTGAGGGCTGAGGAGTGAAACCTGTGCTGTCTTACTTTAAAATACAGATGGAGTATAAAAGAAAATCAGTGAGGCTAACTGAGGCTGCAAGTAATGAAGCATTTTATAATAAACTGTTACAGAATCAGTATTTGGGTCTCTGTGTCAATTTCAAGTTTAAAAGGATTGTTTAAGAGATGCTCATGAACAGAGTCAAAGAGCAGCATTTGTCAGACAATTCTTTTTCTGTGCTAACTGAGCCAATTTAAGTGCAATCCCTTTCTTTGTTCAGAGCTAAGACTTGTTTATCTGAAGACAGAAGACTGTAAAAGTTCCAAAGAATTTACTGCAGAAATGTAAAACATGATATACTCCCATCCTTATGATAAAGGAATGTTGCATGCAACAGCAAATGCTGCATGAAGGAAATGATTCTAGGGCTTTACATTTATTTTTGCTATAAAATTTAATATAAATAAGTAACTTAATTAAAGCAAGTTATTGATAATTTTAACATGATCTATTGTGTTATCTTCAAATATATTAAATGTCTCAAGGACTAATGGAAAAAAAAAAAAAACAGCTCTTCAGCGTACTTAAAATATTCATGAGTGGTGGATGTACTTTGGGCTGTAATGTTTCTAGCAGCTGGTTACAACAGCTTCTTCCTAAACAGACTTCCTTTAGGCTGAGAAGTTTTCTGTTTCATATAAAGACAAAGCTCTTCCAAACTGCTTCTTAAACAGAGGTAAGCTGAATACATGTCAGTTGAATAAAAGTTGTAACTACATCTCAAGCATAAACCATTATGCCACATAAATGAGAAAAAAGTATATCAGAAACTTAAAGATCCAAACAGTTGCCTTTTTACTTTCCTTGTCCCATCCATGAGTTACAAGCTGTGCTGTGCTACCAACTCACTGAAGAGCACTCCTGCATAGCATTGTGCAACTTATCCTGCTTTCAGACATGCTGCAAAAAAGAGTAAAGTTCAGCTCCTGTATGTAGCTACCTTTTTCATTTGAAAAATCATTTTGAGAAAGAATAGAATTCAAAAACACATAGGTTGCTCCAAAAGTAATGCCTCCTGTTTATTTCCATGAAAACTCAGATACAAACCACACAATAATACTATTTGACAGAAATTCTAAGCTACAGAGCACTATTTCTTAACAGTCACCACCATTAGCTCTGCATTTTCACCAGTGATGAACAGAAGCCTGCGTGCTGTGCTTGTATTTGCCTATACCAGCAGATGTGACCCACTGTTGCTGTCACTGCTGCTGAAAAGCGACACTCACCACCTCACTGTGTTCATGCCCACTGGTAGGTCTACATAAATGTTCATCAAATGTCAACTAATGTCATTGGGTGCAATTTTGTTTGCATGGAGAAATTCACTGATATATCTTTGTTTCACATACAGTTCCATGTCAGACACCATTTTGTCAGACTGCCCCTCTGTTGTCACACAGCATCAAAATGTAACAAAATACATGTGGGAAGGTTCAATCTCTATTGTCATGCCACCAACATTTGCCTCTGACATTACAGGTCAATAGAATAAAATAGGAAGCACTACTTTTGAAGCAGCTGTTGTATAGACTTTGAGTCAGCAAAGTAAATATGAGTTTGATGTTGAAGTTACAGGGAGAGATTCTGCATTCTGTCTCATGTGGAATGTGAGATTACAAATTTCTAAGATACAAATCCGCCAGACAGGTTTTCTGTCCCTGTACTATTGCCTTCAGGATGTGATCTGCAGCTAAAAGGCAGCTGTGCAGGAGTTGACAATACATCTTTTACAGTAATAACTTTTTACCGTCTGATTTGTGCTGTATCAAATCCTCTCAGCAGGACTGCCTTTAAAAACATCAGAGTTAAGTAGATTTATTAGCAAAATAATCAAATGAGATAGCAACATATATGCTTTTAAGAAGCTACATAAATGAGTATGTTTACCTAGACATATTTTAGCTTTACTTTAAAGTGACAAAGGATACCAGTGAAGTTCAGTGATAAAAAGTAAACTATTCCTTTTCTTCCAGAAACTTCAGTTATTACCTCTGTAAAGACTGAACAGTAAGAAAAAGAAAGCAAAACACTCTGTTTAATAATAGAATGTTTGTTATATTTTGAGCTACATGCAAACCTCCTCCCACTAACTATAGGGAGCTGCTTAGAATAGAGTTTGCAGATGTCAGGTCCTTCATTCTGATCCGTGCTTCTAGGGTTATATAAAGAGCAGAAGAATTTAACTGTCTTATTCTGTTTCCTTTTTTGTTGTTGTTGGGTTTGTGGTTATTGTTTCTTGTTGATGGTCATTTTGTTTGTTTCTTTTAATGAAAAGGATCATCTTTGTTTCTGAAGACCAGTCTGAATGACAGATGATGAGTTTTTGAATAATCCAGTGGTCTATTTGTATCTTGTAATTGATTTTTTTGGCAATTCTTCATCATTAGGACAAGATGTAGAACTATTTGGCTGTTCAAACATGACTTCACAGGTTTTCTGAATAATGTATTACATGCCTACTTTCTCCCCATGTACTTTCTCAAAGGATATTTAAGGATTTGAAAAGTCTGTAGGTTGGTTTACATGAATGCAAATTTCACCTACTATTATTTTACTTTAAAAAAATAAAAAGAAAAAAAGCACAAACAGAAAATCCTTTCTATACAGAAAAATAAATTAAAAAAAAAACCCACAAAATTGTTGAGATTAGAACAGCAACCCAGTATCTATAAACTGTAACCTATTTATCAATATAGACATATCATATACTTTGAAGTTGTAACACAGATTCTTCTGTTATAAGAATAATACAGTACTTACTATAAGAAAACTACTGAGGACTTCTGGAAAATTTTTAAGAATATTACGTAAGTATGGATTTAAATGCTTGTCTACCTGGAGCAGGTGATGTGGGTCGAAAGGAGAATATGTAGATGATCAGAGTGCTGGAGCACCTCTCCTACAAAGACAGGCTGAGGGAGTTGGGTTTGTTTAGCCTGGAGAAGAGAAGGCTCTGGGGAAACCTAATAGCAGACTTCTAGTATTTGAGGGGAGCTTATAAAGAGGAGAGAGACTAACTTTTTACCTAGCCTGATAGTGACAGGACAAGAGAGAATGATTCTAAACTAAGAGAGGGGATACATAGAGAAAAGTCTTAACTCAGTGGGTGCTGAGACTCTGGCACAACTGCCCAGAGAAGCTGTGGATGCCCCGTTTCTAGAGGTTCTCAAAGACAGGTTGGACGGGGCCATTCCCATTTATCATTTCATCAGTGGCTCTTATCCCTGGGCAACCTATGTGAATTCATTCTACAAAATAAGAAGTACACAGAAAATGAGTATATACTGGACAGACACATGCAGAATTACACCTCTATAAAGTACAGATTTTCTTCTTTCTGTAGCATTTATCTGTGTATCATGTGAATGAGTTTTGTGAAGAACGAGCATAGTAACTTTTTATTTGTATTTGTGATCAATGTAAAATATGAAAAAAAAAAAAATCCAGAATGTATGAACTGCGTACATTTTATATACACTACATTATCTTTACAATCTCAGAGAGCTTCACTTTGTCTCCTCTGATGACTGTAAATCTCAGCTTTGTTTTGCACAGGCTTTCAATAGAGTGGCTTTGGGGGCTGGTTAGTTAAACAGATGAATCATACATACTTATGAGGTTTCCCTTCAGATATTCACCAGAGAACATTCAGCTTTGCCTACAGAAGTACTTTGAAAGAATAGATGATCAAGTCCAGTCAAGAGATTCTTTATGAGTCTATTCTGACATCACATTAAATTAGGGGACCTCAGAGAGATCCTGTTCTGAGTATTAAGTCTGGGGGTCTTGTTAGGCCTTGAGAGACAAGACAAGGATGAAGTAATCAGACAGTCCTCTAATTTCTGACTTTTAGCTTGGAAAATGGATTTTAAGAATACAGTTTATTTCTCAAGATCTAATCCTGATAATGACTACATTAGCTTAAAAAACAACAACAAAATTCCTTTACCAGCTCTTTGATAACAGAAGCATATTGTCAGTGGAGAAATTGCTCATTAATGGCGTCATCTAAGGGTCACCGTTGGGTAAATGAGATAGCTGACAAACAGTGAAGAGAAGGGGAAAAGAAACAAACAACCACAGTCCCACTCCTGACATCCTCTGCCTCTTGTCCCTTTCCCATCCAATAGGTTTGCCTCCTTTGCTGGAGGTTTCCAACTATCCCTCTCTGCTCTCCAGCACTAGAAAGACGCGTGCTTCAACCCTGAAGCCAGTAAGGCAATTCAGATCTGGCAGCAGCACATTTATACTGAGTAACCTCTTGACAATGCATACTGATACTAGCCTGGGAATAAGCGTGAGGTATAAACATACATTATATTTCCATGTGTTTGCTGAGAGAAAACTATTTCTTTCATTCTTTTATGAAATCATCTCACTTCATAACTTTATAAGCATTAAAATGAGATGCCAATATGTTTGTAATTTTTAGCTCACTTGATTGTATTAGGCAATGTCTAGACCAAAAAAAAAAAAAAAGAAACCCTACTTTTACAGTGGCTTGTTGGAAGTTACAAAAGTTCAGTAATTGTTTTAGCAAAACTATAGAATCTCATAGCTTTTTTGAGGGTAACATTACTAAGCTTCTAGTAACTGATTTCAAATAAAGATGTGCTATTGTAACTTCTAAAAGTATTAATTTCTATATTATTGTTACTGGTTTTCATTCAGAATTTTAAAATTAAACACAAATATACTTCTTATAATTGTTGTGTAACATCTAGAAGAGAGTTAAAAAAGCAGATCAGCTGAGTGGCAAAGTATTATATTCTACACTGAGAGGGGGTGAAGAGATGTGATGATGAAAATGCATTTGAAATTTATTATTAGAGTTGAAATACATGTATATCACATATTACTAATGCATGGAAATCGGTACTGGAGAAATAGAACTGCAAAGCAAGCTCTGACAAATTCTCTGTTGATGTTTTGATCATGGGAAATTCAGGATTCAAAGAAGATGTGAAGTAAAGAGGTAAATCTATCCAAAGCATGTTGCTCAGATGTTATTAATATATAAACAGTGATGAGCTTGCTGGAGAAAATCTCCATTTCCTGGAAGCCCAGGTTTCAACTTTTGATGCGTCTCTGAGAAAAAGGAACAGAACAAGAGCATTAGTAGAATTAGTCAAGCTTGTTTTATTAGAAGAGCGTTTCCATCTGCAGCACTGACACTCATATCAATGCTATAAGGATTCAGTATTGTCATGGATTCACATTAAAGCCTGAAGTAATGAAACTGCTTTTGAGGGGTTTCCTTCTGCAAAACTCAGAATCTGTTATGATAGTATGTAAGTGAATGGTACTACAGAGAAGGAACAAACCTTCCATATTAAATTAATTCATGCCAAATTTGTTATTTTATTTTTATTTTGAAAAGAATCTAGATTAGTGATGAATTCCTTAAGGCCCTCTACTTCTCTGTTAGCATGACCCAGGGACTGCTGTAGCCCTACTCAGTCCTGTTCTCTAAGGAAGGATGCATCAGTTTTGAGATGACAAAGAGGCCCGTGTACATTCTCACCTATACCAATATAGGGAGTGAGGAATTGGCAGATATCTTCACAGAGAAAGGAACATGGAGATTTCTTGCTTGCAGATCTGACAAGGTAAATAAAAAAAATCTCTGAAAGAAGAAGGGAGTAGATAAAAATAGTGTATGTCACTGCAGTTTAGACAACACTGCTGAATGTTTTCTAGAATAGCCTAAGACAGCCACAATTCTCAAACAATAAAACATGCAGAGCCTTAATCAGTTATCAACCTTATTTTGTATTTACCAATATTGACAGAGATT
>PPHD01016509.1:0-15526 GCA_002909625.1 Bambusicola thoracicus
GTTTAGGTTAGATATTAGGGGGAAGTTTTTCACACAGAGGGTGGTGATGCACTGGAACAGGTTGCCCAAGGAGGTTGTGGATGCCCCATCCCTGGAGGCATTCAAGGCCAGGCTGGATGTGGCTCTGGGCAGCCTGGTCTGGTGGTTGGCAACCCTGCACATAGCAGGGGGCTTGAAATCATTGTGGTCCTTTTCAACCCAGGCCACTCTATGATTCTGTATCACTGATCGAACATTAAGTTTATTAAAACAAAACAAAATAAAAAACTGGTATGAGGTCCTTTATTTCAGTAGCAATCCATAGCCCTTGGAAACCATAGATTGTATGGTATCTCTGCTCATCAGGAACTATTGGTCTGTGTATGAAAACACTAAACAAATACCTTACTCAACAGTCCAGTAGATGTACCAAATGTGGACCTAACTACTATCGTGTCCAGACCATAGACTTTTATCAGGAACATTGCAATAAACATGGAGATGTGGTGCTGAGGATGTGGTTTAGCGGGCATGGTGGTGATGGGTTGACGATTCAGCTAGATGATCCTAGTGGTCTTTTTCAACCTTAATGATTCCATGGTTCTGCTTCTAAGAAATGCACTGTTGAATGAGCTGTGAATTTATCAGAACACATTGCCTCACCTGCTGATCAACTTTTGTTCCTTATGTCAGGCCGTAAATCATAAAGTTGCCCTGATTGTTTGTACAGTCTGTAGCACAGATGGAGACACGACCCATGGCTGAGGACATTAAGCCTCCTATAATACCAGCAATAATAATAATAACAGGCTTAAAAGAAATCCATTGCCTTCATAGAGGTGCAGGGAAGGACATCTGCTGTAAGCAATTCTTTTATACAAACAGCAAGGAAATACTGTGAAAGCTGTGCTTGTGATTTGTCACTGAGTTCTCTGCCATTGTTACCCTTTCTCTAACCCAAATATTTTCATCTTCAGTTGTTCTCATATTGTTAATCCCTTTATTGTCATCTTTGTTTTTGTGTATACAGTTTTTCCTCACAAGTGACTTTTTATTGTTACAAGCATTGTTTCATCACCATATTGTGTTGTACAGCTGCTGTTTTTCCTAGAGCTGCATTTTTGTCTGTAATTTCCTGCTTAGTACTTAGCACAAAACCCTGTTATCCTTGCATATAATTTTTGCTTTTTTCCTTTCCTAGCCCTGCTTTGCCCTTGACTGTGATTGAGCGTCCATAGTCGTGTTTCCTTTTACTTCTCTATAACTGTATTTCTTGCAATATTCAGCATTTCCCTCCCATTTCAAAGAAAAGCTGCAATGCTGTGTTAATCAGATTCTCTATTTTCCTAAATGCTCTTGCATTCTGGATTCATATCTTTTCTTTTTCCTAATTCTTCAGCTATCATAATACCAGATAGTTTCTTTCTTCTTTATTACAATGAAACCTTCCCTGCAGTTTTACTTTCTTTATTTTCTGCCTGTGCCTTTCAATGCTGTGTAATGTACTTTCAAGTCTTTGCCCTCTTCCCAGCACCAGTTTCTTGATTTACACACATTTTCCTCACTCCCTAAAATAATTCCTGTACTTCTCTGTAATACTGCTATAACTCAGGGCTCACACCATTTCTAAAGCTCATCTTCTCTCTTTGCCTTCATGTCCTAATGGTCTGATTGTGCTTAGGTAGGTGCCAGTGATTGCTGGTGGACATGCCTCTCACCTTCCTTGTTATTCACCTCCACCAGCATGGTTTTCCCCCTTTCTTTCTCTGCTTCCCCTTTTTGTCTGCCTAAGCATTCTAAATAGTGGAATCTAAATAATTACTTTGCTATCAAATGTTCCATTTTCTTTTCCTTCCCCAGTCTATAATTCTTCTGTGAGTGTCGACTGCACAGTTAATCATGATTCATTACATGGCTGCCAAAAATCCACACTGTCACTCGTCTTGAAATATTTAATCAGTGCCCTTGGTTTGTGTGCAGTAATTTGTAGCAGGCTTTAGATTAAACTGTTTTTTGTTTTTTTAACAGCTTATACATCTTCAAATGCAGTCATTACAGGCACCTGGGGGAGCTAGATGGAGACACAAAAACAGGAGAAGCAACAGCTCCTGAGCATGATTGGAGATGTAGCACCAGTGGTGGTTGAACCAGGACTGGTGAGAGGAAGCCACCACCTCCAAGATGTCTCTTGCCTTGTGTGGCCAAGTAGTGCTCATGGATCTTGGTCCAGGCACAGCAGACAGCTCCTACAGCATGCAAGAAGGGCGCTCCTTTGCAGTATTGTAGAAATATTGAATGATCTTTGGATCTTGACTAAAGGAAGGAGAAAGGTAAAATCATTTTCTGTGTTGATTGTTGTCACTAGACAAACTAGCAGAGCTTTTAGGTAAATACGCCCTTCATCCTCAAAGCTAAATTAAGTTGATGATCCTGCTGAAATCACCTTGCTGCTATCCTTGTCCTGAAGGACATGCACTAAGACCAGCCTGTCCTGTATGCCTACAGACCTCACCGAGGACCTGTCAGAAAACGATCAAGCTTTGGGTTGGCCCAAATATATTGCCAAGTTGATCTTTTTCACAGTCACTATCAACACAAAGCCTTCAGACCATGTGAACAGCTATAGGCCCTGAAGTGATTCCACCGACAGCTTCATCGTTCAACACTTCAGAGAGTTTGAAGCCAACTTTAGTCAGCATTTTACCTGAGAAAACATAAATGGCATTTTTAATTGGCTGAACTGAAAACTTGGATTTGCTCATTGGTTTCTATGATAGATTATACTCTACTCCTCCATGAAACTATTTCCTGAACTCTGTTCAACAGTACCAAAGTCCAGGAAACCATGTCAGCATAAAAAAAGGAAATTAAAAGCCCACACTATATAAAAATGTGCATGTCAGCACAGCTACCTGTACAAACCCAGTTCAAAATACATCAAAGATGCTACAATGGGCTGTTTTCAACACTGCCACATCTATGGTGATGAGAATCTCAATAGTCTAAAGAAGCTGCTTGCCCAGTAAAAACATTCAAAGAAGTCAGTGAAATATGAGACTGACTTTGAAATTTTCTTGGAAACTTGCTTCACAAGCCTTCAGCTGCACCCCAGGCCACTGAACTTATCAGTAAAAGCAAAATGCCACACAACATGTACATGGTGGAGTCATGTTATGCTTGAATAACGTGTATGAAAACTGTCCACATGCTCCCAATCTTAACATTATCCCCATACAACAGCACTTTATCATCCCCGAATTCTACATCTACATCCCAGAATGTAATTTACTTTGCCCACTTCACAATGCCCTCATAGAAATTTTATGGATGAAACTAAACAGCTCCCCATGAATCAGAAAAGACTTGAACAGGAAAAAGCAAAAGGACAAAACTACTCAATTTTTCATGGGATAATTTTTTTTAAAACACAGTCACTCCATTTCCATTCTCTTAGTCTTGATCCTCACAAGAAAACGACAAAACAGTTTCCAAAGATCACAATCAAAAGAACATTGCTCAAGATAAGAAAAAAAATCACAGCATCAGCAGAGACAAGCATTTATGGCATGTTATAATTCTTCCTTTTCATCGCCACACATCTCACTTCTCAGCCAAACCATCCATGTTCCATAAACTATAAATTCTCCCTCTCTGTTCTGTAACTCTACCTCGTTCCAGTGGAAGATACTGCTGTGTCACCTTTTGCTTTGTAATATTCTTTCTTCTATCCCAAAGGTATGAAACGCTACTATTTTTTCTAAGTGATTAAGGGAATCTAGTTAAAGTCATGCCTTTGTTCTCAGCTCATACTCACCTTTGAAGTTTGGTGTACTTATTTCTGACCCAGTAAAGCGCTTTTGAGTCTAAAACCTGACTGTTCTTGCAAAGTAAATCAGTTGCTGTTGCTTACTTTCTCCCTGTGAACTTTGAATGCATCCCGAATCTATCTTATAATGATTATTCAGATTTGATTTTCAGAGCTCCACTTATAATTTTTTAATTTTTTTTCTTTTTTTCTTTTTTTTTAAACTGGGAGTGATCTCTAGTGCGATTGTATTATCTGTCTTGTTAGGAATTATATGAACTGAAATGTGCAGATCTGTGTGAATAAATCACCTCTGCACTGGCCTGGTTGCTGTGCTATAGCAACACAATGATGCTTCATTGCTGTTCCTTTGGTAATGCATTAGAGGTCACGTACAACTGACTTAGCATTTACACCTGATATATCAGTTTTTTAAAGCAACCTGCGTTAAGCTACAAGATGTGTATTTGTAGGTCTGATTCATGACAAGATCTCCCAGGCATTACTACAAAAGAAAGCATTACTAAGTGGAGCCTAATCCTGTCGTCCGTCGGCATAAGGATTGCAGGCAGGGCTGGGCAAAAGACCTTTCTGAAGTGTGAGTACATGAATCAGAGGAACACTGGCTTCCTAATAGCAACTGATCATAGATGGAAAGCCCCCAGGTGGTTTACACAGTCTGATACATCACGGTGAAGAGCAGCTTTGAAATGGGGAAGGTTTTGCCCTTCTTCCCATAGAGCCTGGTGCGTGATGTGAGTGCAGGAACATGCAAGCTGCTGTTTGGGAGATTGAAGTGCTTTGATAGGAAAGCAGCCAACAGGCATGAGCACTTGAACTGAGGAACCTCATCTGTACTACTACTGAAATTCAAGAGGGCTAAGTGACTTCTGAATTACTTTTATCATTCTACAAGGATTGCATTTTATCTTCTTTTTCAAAAGTCTTGTTTTCTTTTAGTCAGTAAAAGTCTATCGGACTATAAATCAATTCTTTACTTCTTGTGTTGTTTGTAATAACACATTATCTCCAAATTTCTGTGTATATGAATGCAACTGGGAGGCTCTCAGTGACTGAAATATCAGAGCAGTGTATCTCCAGGTAAACTGAAGCAGGTGGGATGGCAGCTTTGTCTTTAACACATAGTGTGAGCGATGTTTCAGCTCAGGATAATACACACCCAGGTCTCCCTATGGGTTAGGTGCAAGCTACCTGTATTGCAGACCTGACCGATAACACATTCAGTCCTCCTTTCCTCAGTACTAAAGTAATCTGCCACAGATTTCATATGTGTGACCCTGCTGCAAAGTCAAAGTCACCTGCACACTCTGAAATGGAAAATATGGTCTGGAGGGAATGTCAGCATCCAAATGTTGATGGTGTTGTAACTTTGGTGAATTTCTAATGTCATTTTAGCACATTATAGTACTAAGTACTAAAAAAAATCCCCGAAGTCCCAAATGTGCCTTTTTCAAGAGTTTGTGCTAAGGACTTTTGGCTGTATGATGCACAAAGGGATGCTACGGGAGATTACTTACTCATAAAATACATCCGCTGCAGTAGCTCAGTAAAGACTGGTTCCACTTGAGCGGAGGCAATCAGCAGCACAAAATCACTGCTTAGGGAGTACAGGGGTGGGCAGTGGTGCTGTGGAAAATGTTTTGGAGACAGGAGTAGGCCCCACCACAAATACATCAGTGCAGTTGTGGAAACAGTCATCATGTTAGGATGACTAAGAGTGGTGTCATGAGCAATCTTCCATACATTGCAGAAATAGTACAGATTCAGCTCTACCAATGCATTCTGTCCAGGAAACTCAAACAATAAGGTGAACCACTTCTAGAATTTTTGAGGAGTTAACTGGAGTTGTTTGGTCAAAGAAGAGGGACAGTAACAGCCTTCAGAGGAGCAAAGAATTTATATTAAGCAGTAAGGTGATAAACTGCTCACCGTGTTCCTTGAGTGTGGGAAGAAAAGAAACAACATTAGATTGTAACAGGAAACTCCTGTTAGGCATTAGGAGAAAACTT
The DNA here is from genome assembly GCA_002909625.1 of Bambusicola thoracicus. Lineage (NCBI taxonomy): Eukaryota > Metazoa > Chordata > Aves > Galliformes > Phasianidae > Bambusicola > Bambusicola thoracicus. Next base: position 5,815 of record PPHD01016509.1, read on the forward strand.
GTCAGGTCTCCTAAAAGCACTTCAAGGGCCTAGCATCTTCACCTTGCAGGTCATCATGAAGAAGTCATGCAGACACATTTCAACAATGATGATTCAGAGCAGAGTTGACCTTTAAAGGTCCCATCTGCTACAAATGGGAAAGTTCTTATACTGCTCATACATAATTTAGGAAGATTGCAGCTGCTGTCTGTATGCTTCCAAAACCGGCAACATTCATAAGGCCTTGGCAGCGTTTTGTTGTCTTTCTCAGTGGCACCCATGGGTGTAAATGCAGGGAGATCTTTTTTTTTCTATCTGAACATCAGAGCCTTCTGTTCATTTATCCTTGGTGATCCCCATGTGTTCATTCATAAACTGAAACACAATGGGCACATTTTGAGAAGCTAGACCAGCTGCTTCGCCTCAAATATCGTCTTGCCAAAATTATTTTTGTGTTTAACCATGGGTCGAACTTAAAATAATGATAATAATAATAATCCAGAAACAAATAATAATTTTAAAGCCCCTTGTAACAAAGATACATATCAATAATTGCCCTGATAGTTTTTCAACACTGCATTTATTTTACCCTGCTCATACCGGCTGGCTTTTCTTCCATTCTTTTTCTTTCTTCCTTTCCCTTCCTTTTCTCTCTTTCTTCCTTTATTTCCCTCTTTCTCTCTTCCTTTCTTCCTTACCCATAAATTCTTTATTTTAAAATAAAATACTTAGAGAAATATCAAATAACATCAAATAATTTTTTCTAGTAATACACAACATTTTTTCGAAGCTGTCTGGACACAAACAAGTTTATGACCTTCTCCTTCTGTTTCCTCTGTCCATTTTAGGGTACATATATATATCTAAAAATCCCATTCAAAGACTTCAAGTTTACAATTGTATTATAAATATCTTATTGATTTTCCCATTCAGAAACTAAATAATAAAGCACAAAGCTGAGGCCATGTCCTCACTCTAACAACCTAATGATACTTCCTTATGCAATGTAGAGCCAATAAGATTTAAATCTGACTAAGGGAATGCTACTCTGCTTTACTGTCAGTTCTAGAAGCCCCTTAATATGTTAATCTACTTCTTTCTTGACCTCACTGGTCTGCAAACTTGACCATACTCAGTTGAAGACCAGACAGAGAAATGTTACAGAAACACAATGGTTTGCTCTCTGGTTCTGGGCTATTGTAGCAGAAAAGGTAAGTCATGGCCTGAAGCAGTGATTGACCACCTGGTGGGAAGGCAGGGTCAACCCAGGGGAGCTCAGCTGCATGCAATGCACCTGAGTAACCAGAAGGGGTGGAGCCAGGAACCACGCCTTCCCATGCTTCATTTCAGGGTTGGCAGTGGAGGTGAGGGTATCTTTCTGGAGATTGCTGCCTCGCAGAGGGCTTGCAAAGGTAAGCAATTTTTCTTCCTTTGTTTCTGTGTTTATGGCTGCTGCATTTGGGTTTGTTCTCATTTGCTGTAGCCTAGGATTGTGCTACTCTGCTCTCACTGTTGTACTTTTCATCGCATTATAGCTATGAAAGAAGTTGCTAGAAAATGCCCTTAAGTAGATATACTGTGAGAGCTACTAGTGCTGACTGAAGAGCAGAGCATCCTTGGAAAATTTTAAAAGCCCTTCTTAGGCCCCTCTGTGTAACATTTTCAAGCTCACCGAGCAGTTGTCAAATAACGTATTCAGTTCTGAATTGTTCTCTCAGATGAAAGTAACCGCTTGTTTGTCCAGCTCTGCTTTTCTCATGGGCACTGATATCTGCTTAGTAGGTTCACTAAGTGGATGCGTTATTTTCCTTATTTCATTTGCAGTGAGCATGAAGGTGGAAGATCTTACAACTATTTTGTAAACTGTCAGCTTCTCTGCGTCCCAACTTCTTTCTGGAGAAGGCAGAGGGGACTTAGCATTTTGCAGGGCCAGATCTGCACACAAGTGGAATAATTTAGCATGAAAAATACAGCTGTAGTCAGCAAAATACCTCCCTCTAGGATTAGCAAACGTAACAGGAAAGCAAAGAAAGTTAATGTTTGCCAGAAGGGAAATAAGAAAGCTCCCTGGTATGGGGCTCAGTGGAGCAATCAATCTTGAACTCCAAGCTCAGCGTGCCCAGAGCCAAACACCCTATTCCTTCCCCCCAGTAGGAATTTATTAGCTTGAGTCACTTTCTACAGCTTTCTCTCTGTACTCTATTTTCGTAGTACTGAAGTGCTCCTTGGGGGCCAGACGCTTCGAACGCATTATTCGAGTAATTGTTGCACTTCTCTTTGAGAAAAGCAAGCAAGCAGCCACACACAACCCTTTCTCCAATCAGGATGACTGACGCACAGGGTCATTCATGTATTTTCCACTACAGAAGAATGTATCAGGCCTGGTGCTTTGTTGGGGTGTCACTCTGGCTGGTATCCTCTGGTGCACTTTGCCCAGGGATGTGGTTGAGTGTGGTAGGGGACTTCTCACTTCCAGCCACGAAGAGCTGGAACCAGCATTACTGTCTGAGTGTAGATTTTGATACTGATTCTCTCTCATCCCCCTGGGCATTTATTATGGGCCATTCAGAAAATGTCTTAATCTTCCTGGATAGCATAGCAGAGATAGCAATTACTTTTAACTGTAATCACTGCTTTCTTTAGGAACTGCTGCAATGATGAACAAGGGAACTGATGGCCTCTGTCTGTGACGTGCTGGGATAATGGCTGATAAGACTTGCAGCCATCTCAGTGACTCCATTAGGCTGGTATCTGCCTTGGGAACGTCTTGCTTAGCTTGGGGTATCTGCAGGGTAGAAGCTTCCATCTGAACCAGTCGCTCTTACAGTTAATGGGAATGGATATACGCTGTCAGGATGTCCCTCATGTAATCTTAGACCTTTTAGATTGCTCACACTCTAAAATCTGCACTTGTTTCACTGATGACTCTAATGGATGTTGCAGCCGATACTCCTGCTTCGGGCATCTGCATTTGGTTAGAACTAGCTTCATCTCTGGTCTTCTGCCACATGATCAAGGTCTCTGGGGCAAGGATGACCACAGTATCATAGAACTGTTTGAGTTGGAAGGGATCCCTAAAAGCCACCTGTTCCAGCTCCCATGCAGTGAACATCTACAACTTGATGAGGCTGCCCAGAGCCTTGTCCAGCCTGACTTGAATGTTTCCAAGGATGGTGGGTGCATCCACCCATCTTCAGGCAAACTGTTCCAGTGTCCCACCATCCTTGTTATAAAAAGCTTCCTTATAGCCCATTTAAATCTCCCCTCTTTTAGTTTGAAGCCTATAATGATACTTTATATGCATTATATAATGCCTGATAGTATAAGGAACCATATTCCTTACCAAGACCGTCAGATCTGACACAAACCTTTTCTGAAGGTTCAATAATTGACATGCTTCTGCTATCAACCAGTGTTTAATAATTAACATGCTATTGGTATTGATTTGTTTTTAGTTTATTTTCTCGGGGGGGATTCCCAAGGCAGTAGCATACTGACCAGGGGTTGGATCGCAGATATCATCAACCCCTGTTTGCTGGTGCCCCCACTGAATTTTAAACACCCATTGCAAAAGAGGCTATGACATTGTTTCAAACAGACACTACATTGAATAATGCTGTTATTCTTTAAATCTGTTAGTATTGAATACTCTCAGCCTGAGAAATCTTTATTTTGTGGACTTGGTTAAAGATTTTGAAGAACATTTTTCAGAAGGGGAGTACTTTGATATATATTTTACACATAATAATTGAAGAAACCCATTTTATTTCTGGTGGAAGCTTGGAAATGCTGATGAATTGTCTATAAAATGCATGAGCAGGGGAGGCAAATTAAACAACAGTCTGGATGAATGATTATTTTGTATGCTTACCAGAGGAAACTGATTATCAGACAGTCCTGATCAATTCATTTTCCCTACATATTCTTTTTCCCTGAAATTAATATATTTCACTTTATTAAAATTTCATGATATAAGGGAGCTTTTAATACTATGAACCAATAATGCCAATAAACTGTTAGTACAAACAGCCCAGTCTAGGAGAGAGATGCAAAAACTTCATATGTGGAATGAAATAAGGAAGGTAGAAAAGAGAGAAGGAAGAGGAACAGCTAAATGAAGACGAAGTGAGATAAAATAAGTAGTAAACTTATCCTTTGTCTATTTTTCATTGTGTTACTTCCTGATTAGAGTTTTCTTGGTGTATATATATATATAGAGAGAGACAGCACTATCGAATTTGCACTGGAAATTGAAGCTGGACTATTTTGGCTTGTTGACTAGACAGAAGTCCTGGGCAGACACTTATGTTTGCCCTGCAGCAGTAGCTGTGGTGCAGTGGGAAATCAGGGCTGCAGCTGTGTACACACCCCGTGCATTTGTATCCCCAGCTGCAGTGATGACCCAGTGGCCAAGGTTCAATCAATGGACTAGCACGAGAGAAGGGGACTGACTGCCCTCCTTGCCCACCTTTCACGCAGAGCTTTTCACCACTCAGTGCAGGAGCCCACCAGCTGGCAATTTTGGACTGTCCCCAGTCCTAAATTGCTGTGCATAAACTAATTTTCATCTCAGAACAATATTTTACGTTTTGACATGCTGATTAATACTCCGGGTGGAGAATGTGGACTCCATGAGGCAGTTCCCACTGAAAAAATGATCAAAGTGTACACAGATAAGATACTCATAAATAGGCTGTGGAGACACGACTTGCAGATGCACGAAAGATCATAAGGGATGGGTTTTTTCTTGTTCTGTCATGTACTTTTCTACTGAAATAGGAGATGTTTGCAGTTTAAGAAAACCAATGGCTATGTGCCATTCATTTGCTGTAGTATTCATGTAGTACCAGAGAATAAGTAATGTAAGAACGGATCCTTGGAGATTCTCACGTGATCCAGACAGAGATGCCCTTGCTAGAGTGCTTTAACCCAGGCTCCCATCACCATCCAGGCACTGTTCGGAAGATTTGATTCCCATACAAGTGTTACCTTTGGATGTGATTCCAGTGAATTTTTTGCTATCAAACTCTCTGTGGACAAGTTTCTCTGCAAAAGACAGATGTTGAAAATTGAGATTAATACATACCTGAACCCATAAAACCAATTTATACTATAGCAAACTGTCTAACTGAGGAGCCACTTATGTCATACAGTGCTTACAGAAAAACAGGCATGAGTTTGCAAGTTGTAGTTCTTGTTATTCCACATTCTCCTCTATCACCTCTGAGTTCTGCTTATAATGTTGTCCTCTAGGAAATACTTTTTGCATCAATCTTAAAAGTAGGAATGTTTTCTTAACCTGCTGTGCACCAGTTGGGCAAGAGGGAATAGCAGCAAGGACAAAAGTGATGTCCTTGAAACTTCTGTACGAGTAATTTAAATTCAGTCTGTTTACAGAGGTTAGATACCAGTATATTATTCAAATCCCGATAGACTGTAACATCAAGGGTGGGATGGTATTTAGATCCTGCAGACACAGCCTCCATTTTCTTTTCTTAATGCTGTTAACACATTTCACCTGACAGTGCAAACACTCTAAAGAAGCACCAAATAAATATAACTTCAAGCAAAATTTCATTTTCTTTATTAATCATACAAGAAGCATTCTTCTGACAAGGTTTCAATTGTATCAATAGGTCAGGACCTGTCTGAATTTCCAGACTAAAATCATAAAATATTTTAAAAAGGAAATATTTTCACCATGCATTGTGAAGAAAAAAAGAAGGGGTAATCAAAAGACTGAAGTTGAGGGCTCTTCACTCATTGTCATTGTTACTGTGGAATTAATCTAACAGAATCTAAATATATAAAATATAGATTTCTGTGTAGGAATTGGCAATCTCCCTGGGCTCCCTGTGTGGTCATTGGGAACTCAGTGAATTTTTAGGGAATTTAAGATGCAGTTAATCTCATCATAAATACATCTACAAGCATGACTTTAAAGTGTTTGTTTCTTTCCACATACTAGGGAGAACACTTTGGCAGGTTCACTCATTTGCAGATTGCAAAGATGTAATGTTGGCTTAGTTGGAACCTACCCTACATTTTATAGCAAAGAAGCCATAGAAGCACTTGAACATCTTGGCTGAACAGGAGAGTATGTATGTCGCTGGCTGCTTTCTGTGTTGACCAGTTCTGAAGACAGAGGAGACCACCACAAGTCTATGAAAATCCTGAAGAAACCTCTGGGAATGAAATCATGAACAAATTCTTTTCTCAGGCACATCTTACAAAATGATGGTCTTGCTCCACAGAGTAGAACCGTGGTGACAGGAATTGTCATGCTTGTTTTCAGGATGCTAGGAATAACATAGCTGTAGGAATTACAGGTGAAATTTGAAAGCATCTGAATCTGTGTTAACTGATGAGAGCCAGGGACCAGCCTGACCCAGAAAAGAATGCTTGCAAGAGCTGATGAGCTGTACTAAACTCTAAGACAGGTCTTGGCCAGCAAGCCTGCTTTTCTCAGTTTTAAGTGCTGTTAGAGGAAGTAACCAGATTATAATTTGATAGCTACATATGGTCCTTACAACCAGTGAATCAAAACTTATCTGCACAATTGCTTCTGCTGCCAAGACAAGGGCATTTTGAATTAAACTCTAAATCTCTGACTTAGACTTACTTAAAAAAAATAAAATGATGGCTCAGCCAATGCCCAGCCTGTTAATTTGTTGAAGAGATTGTTTCTGCCAAAATGCAGAAAGAGAAAGAAGTGCTGGGTTTTTCTATCACCGCTAATAAGAAAGTGAATGTGATGAGAGAAACTGTGTATACAGGAAATTGAATCTCTGGGACAGAACAAGCTAGTTAGCTAGAAAGGGAGCCAAGCAACCAGGAGACAGTGATTACATAACATCCTCATCTTTGGCTACAGGGCTCTTATTAAGTTCTGTCTTTGCTTCAGTGTTTTGCACTCCACCTACTGTCTATTCATTTCCTTACCATTTTAGCAGCAGGACAAGTGGCAGTGGACGCAAACTGGAACACAGGAAGTTTCCATGAGGAAAATTTTCTTTACTCTGAGGCTGATGGAACACTGGCACAGGCTGCCCCGAGAGGTTGTAAAGTCTCCTTTGGAGATACTCAATACCCACCTGGATGCTTTCTTGCATGACCTACGATAGGGAGCTGCTTCAGCAGGGGGTTGGACTGCTCCCTTCCAGCACCTACCATTCTGTGATGTCTGCTTATCAGTTCTGAAATCCAGCTTTTTCAGAGATAGTTGGCATCAGGCTATGCTGTGTGTAGCCCAAAGTCTGGTAAATAATAAGGAAGTTTAGGAATGGAGATAACTTCTCTTTCCAGGTTTTTTCTCAACCTCATCAGCACCGAGATGTTTTGGTCCATGATAGTGCCCCTAGGTCCTTCCATGGATGGGTTCTGTCCCTTCTCACTACTTATGTAAGTCATTATAAGATCTTGACTGTAACAGAGAAATTGCTTCCAAATGCTAGTGGCTTACATTAAAAATGCAGAAATAAACTATTATTCATAAGGAAAGACATTTTAAACACAAAGAAACCGTTCATTTAAGTTGTTGGTCCAATGTTTACTCTCCCTCCTTGAAGACCACCTTCACCAAGAGGAAGGAAACCCTTCATGTTTTGTTTCATAAAGTGTTGCTTAAAATTGACAGATAAATTCTGGGATATGAGAAATTCTTCCAGAGCAGAACAGTGCAGTGATCCATCAAATCAACATGACTTTTGGGAAATCTTTTGTGGAACAATGTGCACGTATGTGCTCAAGATACAAAACCTTCCAGAATGACTACGTGTTGGCCAGACCTCATCTTCTGGGTATCCCACTAGCTTAACAAGAGCTGTGGTTGTCATAAGATAGTATTTCTAAAAACCAAATATTCACAAATAATTTGAAGACTGATTGATGCTTGATGCTGAAAGCCCTCTACTTTTGCAATAATTATTTTTAATTATAGGGCTTGTCATGGTGAAATGTTTACAATGTTCCTAACTTTCACTAACTGTCAAAGGCAACTGGAGAGCTTACTCCCTTTATACCACTGGAAAAATTTACATAGTGTAAACCTGTGGAGAGGAAGGAGAATTCAAAAAACAGCGATTAGCCAGGGTTTTGGTGACAGCCTTCTTCTCCCTTCTTTTTAGTGGCATGCTAACAGCTCATAGAGCCTCAAGAAAAAAGAAAAGAATCCTTTTCAGTGGGAGAGGAAAAATGAATCACTTCAGAATAAACATAATTCCTCATCCTTGAAGGGCAATTAAACTTCTTATACTAGTGAAAGTGGGAGCTTAATAAAGTTATGAGTGTTCTAAAACTCATAAAAGCAGTTTTTACTTTCCCCCTTCATGGATGAGCTCCCACAATCCAGAAGTGTGTGAGCTCATTATCAGCAACCATTCAGAGAGCAGCAAGCCGCTGAAGTCCATTGTCAACTCTCTGTTTCCAAGCTTTTCCCTGATGATCCAAGAATCCTTTTATTTCTTTTCTATCCTGGCAATTTAGACCCAGTGATGACTATGATCATAAAAGGACAAATGTCTTCACTTGTCCATCTAATTTCTTCATGCCAGCTCTGTAAGTCATCAGCCAAAAACTGGTGGATTTCCTTCCCTTCCCTTTCCTCCAGAATAGCTGTGGAAAACGAGATGTGAAAATACCTTACTTAGACCCTGAACACATGACTGGAAAAGCAAACCTCAAAGCAATGCGGTGAAGTAAATCCTGAAATGCAGCAGTGATGATCAAGTAAATAGGTTAAAAATAGCTGTTTGAAAGCCTGAGAAGTATAACCTTGGTTCATCCATAAACAGAATTGCCAGTCTCTGAACGTTTGAATGTTTACACTGTGTCTAGGGTTTTCTGCGTTATTTGGAGTTTTCCTAAGTCTGGCTAACGTGACTTGCCATAAGCTTACTTATTTTAGTTGTTCTGGCCTTAAAGTGGTTCAATTTCGCAGATGGAAATTATCTTCTTCTTTAGTGCTTATACACTTGCTTATACAGCAGAAATGAGCTGGGAGGAGAGGTTTCAATCTGTTTCTGGTTCCCAGAAACTCGCGTAAAATTGAAATTGAACTTTATTTGTGACCTGCTACATGGATAAATTCTGTATCTGCTAGTGCTTTGAGTAGTTAATGCAATTCTTAAGATAAAAATTACTGAGGACTGTCTGCAAAGAACTTGTATTTCGATAGCAACTGTCTTGTATCTAGCAACCTAGAATAAATATGTGTGAAATGCAATTCTTTTATCAGACCTCCCATTTCTGGGGTGCACCTCACAGAAGACACCATCACAGATGAAATTTCAGACACCTAAAACAACAGCACAAAAAAGATACGCCATAGGTGGTATTTCCAAGTGGTGTCACTTCCATGAGATGCTGCCCATCCCAAACTGATCCTCCATGGGCTTCCCACAGCTTGCAGTTCTTCAAGAATTGCTCTGACGTGGCTCTGTACCACAGGGCCTGTCCTTCAGCAACTGCTCCATGGGCAGCAGATCCCCCTAGGCCTCCTGCTCCACCACAGGTTGCTCCCCATGGGCAAAATACATTAAAATATGTTAAAAAGCTCTTTTCTGAACTTTTTAATATAGCATTTTAAGTGAACTGTAATGAAATGTTGCCCTCCAGAGGTGGGCAACAAAGCTGGTGAGGGGTCTGGAGCACAGGCCTTATGAGGAGCGGCTGAAGGAGCTGGGATTGTTCAGTCTAGAGAAGAGGAGGCTCAGGGGAGACCTTATTGCTCTCT